>JAJKFL010000339.1:0-35891 GCA_021186555.1 Reticulitermes speratus
CAATCAACGTTCGGTCCACATCATTTTGAAGTCATTGTCCACTGACACTCCGTCATTCAACTCTTTACTCTCTGACCTGCTGACCACAACTTCGTACAAGCCATCCATAATTCGCAGTGTTCTTCTCTCTGCCCACCCACCCTCATCTAGTGCCAAGGTTAAAGAAAGAGTAGAGCTATACCTCTACTTCCCCTTTTTGGGCCTTCATGGCCTGTTATAGGGTCAACTTTACCTTTACCTTACCTCTGCCCGTGGGCCGCGATAGCTCAGTCGGTATAGCGACTCGCTACCAGCTGGACGGTCCGGGGATCGAATCCCGGTGGGGTCGAGATTTTCCGCAGCCGTCCAGACTGGCCCTGGGGCCTACCTAGCCTCCTGTACAATGGGTACCGGGTCTCTTTCCCGGGGGTAAAAGCGGCCGGGGCGTGGAGTTGACCACCCACCCTCATCTAGTGCCAGGGTTAAAGAAAGAGTAGAGCTATATCTCTACTCCTCCTCTGGGCCTTCGTGACCTGTTATAAGGTGACCTTTACCTTTACCTTTACCTTACCTCTGCCCATAATCCTCTGAATCTCCCACGCAAATAATTGTAGCAGGAAGATGGAGATTTATTGGTTTTACGAAGAAGAGCTCCGAACATTTGTTAACTTGGCTGTCAGAAGTTTTTTTTTTGTGAAGGGCCCCGCAGCAGAAGCTACGGACGTACCGCAGCCTTAAGGCTTATTGTGCAACCCTGTGATGATGATTATTAGTTTTTTCCGTGTAATGGAGCACCGGTGGAATGAAATTGACAGGGGAAAACCGAAGTACTTCGGGGGGGGGGGGGGGGACCTGTCCCATTGCCACTTTGTCCACCGCAAATCCCACATAGACTGACCCCGGGATCGAACCCGGGCCTCCGCGGTGAAAGACACGGCCCCTAGCGAGTCAGTTTCTTTCCTGTTGTGTTTCGCAATTCGTGACACTCGGGCAAAATCCAAACTAGTGTTGTTGCTAGGATATGGGGAATCCCCTTCACAAAATATTCCCAGCTTTTTATTATAGCACGTTTCTTAACATAAACTTTCCAGTGTACATGTTCTGTGTGGTGACGCTAATAAACAAATGACGCGTTTATGTATACCGCCACGCCACCATACGCCTTAAGCATACGGGCAGTTAACATTTCCAGTACTGCGGTTGGTTTAAGGGAGCTAAACACTGTCTGGAGTCGAAATCGGTGTGCATCAGATGGCGTCCCTGTTGTGTGCTGACATCTGCGGAACACACACGTCGCCGTATTAGGTTTTTTTTTAAATTAAATTCTTGGTCGATTTTATTTTGTATAACTTCTCAAGTAAGAAAGAGCCACTTTAGTCAGGAAACACAAATCTGTTGCTGATGCTGCCTCCAGCGGCAGCCCCTGGTACTAAATTTTACCGACCGATATTACGGAAAGGGCGGGCATAATACTTTATTCAATAATATTATGGGAGGAACTTTTAGTGAAAGCACTCTTAATAATATAGCGTTTCAGTCTTCATATATGACAAATCCTAACACGGGCCAACAGGGTGTTTCGAATGTTTATTCCTCATTTTCTTTTCCCAAAAATTTAAGGCAGTAGGTTTTTGAAACATTAACTAGCCCTCTGGAGGAGAATCCTCGTTGAGAAGCTAACAGTCGCTGAGCTGGTCAGAAAAGTCTTATGCGTTTTATGGAGCTCGAAGTTTGTAAGATGTTGTGAGAGATATGACTCAAGGCGACACACATATCGCACCTGCAGCGTTAGTTGCGTGGCATCCAGGTGGGTAGCGCCACTGTTCTGTATTCCGCAGCCTCCGGGTCAGATACCAGTCTGAGTAATGGGTAAACTGACTTACGTCCTTCATGATTTTCCTCAGTCTCTCCGGTGCATTCACTAATCAACACACAACTACACTCTACGAGTGTAAACCCTTACCACTTAGGAACGAAGTAAATAAGATAGCTACACGAGCGGTGTTAATCTTATAGGGTCCCGTGGTTACTATATGTACCACCAGTTTAACATTCACAAATTCTACTTTCTGCCCACACAGTGTATTTATGTGTTTGTGTGGATCTCAGAACAAACAGCGATTATTTCACTGTACAGCATTAACTGACTGGTTTTTATAACTGAGACGGAGTGTGTTCACTGTGCGGTACGAACTGTATATTTAAAGCCAAGTGGTTACTATATGTACCACCATGATTAACATTCAACAATTGTACGTTCTGCCCACACAGTGTATTTATGTGTTTTGTGTGGATCTCAGAACAAACAGCGATTATTTCACTGTACAGCATTAACTGACTGGTTTGTATAACTGAGTCGGAGTGTGTTTACTGCGCGGTACGGACTGTATTTATGTGTTTTGTGTGGATCTCAGAACAAACAGCGATTATTTCACTGTACAGCATTAACTGACTGGTTTGTATAACTGAGTCGGAGTGTGTTTACTGCGCGGTACGGACTGTATTTATGTGTTTTGTGTGGATCTCAGAACAAACAGCGATTATTTCACTGTACAGCATTAACTGACTGGTTTGTATAACTGAGTCGGAGTGTGTTTACTGCGCGGTACGGACTGTATTTATGTGTTTTGTGTGGATCTCAGAACAAACAGCGATTATTTCACTGTACAGCATTAACTGACTGGTTTGTATAACTGAGTCGGAGTGTGTTTACTGCGCGGTACGGACTGTATTTATGTGTTTTGTGTGGATCTCAGAACAAACAGCGATTATTTCACTGTACAGCATTAACTGACTGGTTTGTATAACTGAGTCGGAGTGTGTTTACTGCGCGGTACGGACTGTATTTATGTGTATTGTGTGGATCTCAGAACAAACAGCGATTATTTCACTGTACAGCATTAACTGACTGGTTTGTATAACTGAGACGGAGTGTGTTTACTGCGCGGTACGGACTGTATTTATGTGTTTTGTGTGGATCTCAGAACAAACAGCGATTATTTCACTGTACAGCATTAACTGACTGGTTTGTATAACTGAGACGGAGTGTGTTTACTGCGCGGTACGGACTGTATTTATGTGTTTTGTGTGGATCTCAGAACAAACAGCGATTATTTCACTGTACAACATTAACTGACTGGTTTGTATAACTGAGACGGAGTGTGTTTACTGCGCGGTACGGACTGTATTTATGTGTTTTGTGTGGATCTCAGAACAAACAGCGATTATTTCACTGTACAACATTAACTGACTGGTTTGTATAACTGAGACGGAGTGTGTTTACTGCGCGGTACGGACTGTATTTATGTGTTTTGTGTGGATCTCAGAACAAACAGCGATTATTTCACTGTACAACATTAACTGACTGTTTTGTATAACTGAGACGGAGTGTGTTTACTGCGCGCTACGGACTGTATTTATGTGTTTTGTGTGGATCTCAGAACAAACAGCGATTATTTCACTGTACAGCATTAACTGACTGGTTTGTATAACTGAGACGGAGTGTGTTTACTGCGCGGTACGGACTGTATTTATGTGTTTTGTGTGGATCTCAGAACAAACAGCGATTATTTCACTGTACAGCATTAACTGACTGGTTTGTATAACTGAGTCGGAGTGTGTTTACTGCGCGGTACGGACTGTATTTATGTGTTTTGTGTGGATCTCAGAACAAACAGCGATTATTTCACTGTACAGCATTAACTGACTGGTTTGTATAACTGAGTCGGTGTGTGTTTACTGCGCGGTACGGACAGTCTTTATATATAATTCAGGTTAAATTCAGTTTTTAAAGTGTTACATTAAAATAACAGGTTGGAGTTAAATAAAACTGATCCATATAGTCTATATTCCCCATTTCACATGTTTGTTCAAGTTACGAGTGTCCACACTCAGTGACGTAAGCAGAGATGTCTTATTGTAGGTGCGTATAACGTTGCTGCCTCAGAGGTGATAATGACAAAACTGCAATTGTGAATTGCCTGACAGTAGGAAGTGCCCGACTATAACTGGCAGCCGATTTTGCGGGAGGTATACAATAAGGTGTGCATATGTCATTTGTTTAATGACGCTGTAAGCAGCTTACACTGGCTGGAGTAATGAGTAGCGAATTTGAAGCACTGTCACTGAGTTTTACTGATGGAACTCGGGAAAATCACCACAATCTCAGAAGATGGCCGCTGTCTAACCGAGATTTGAAATCAGAAAATTTCCCGTCGCCGAAAACCAGGCATTTCTTCATACAGGAACAGACAATGGTGATCTTGTGGGCTTGATGTCACATGAGCCGAAAGAAGGTATTTTGAGGTTTAGGCGGAAGAATTTGAATATAGGTGCTCAATATCTCACCAAATAAATTAGCCTCTCTGCCAAAACATGAGAACATTGGCCGTAGAAGTTCTGAACCTTCGGAACCATGCAGCTCTCCATCTGTTCCCCGTTTGACATTCATCCAGAATTCCCCAATATGTCGCCACTGTTCCGGCCTGTTGTCTGTCTGTCTGTCTTTCTGTCTCCTGTTACACACTTTGGGAGACACATTTAAATATCGCAGTGTCGCTCAATATACACGCCATGTAACTTCTGGCTAAAGGTCGAGCCCGCAATACTGACTGGACAGGTCACCTCTGCCATTTCCTGATCTGTTCGTAACTACTACCAGCGATCCATATCTTTGCATATCACATAATTATAAGGCGTAACTTATTCTACGTCCCGGTGGGGGTCCAGACCGGTCCTGGGGCCCACCCAGCCTCTTGTACTGGGTACTGGGTCTCTTGTCCGGGGGTAAAGCGGCCAGGGCGTGGCGTTGACCATCCACCCTGATCAAGCGCCGAGGTTGAAGAAATAGAAGAGTTACACCTCTACCCCGCTCTGGGCCTTCATGGCAGGTTATAGTGTGAACGTTACTTACTGTACTATATACATACGCATATATACACTGTGCGTGTGTGTGTGTGTACGCACTCGTGACGCTGTGTGACGACTGTTACAGACGAGTTTCGAAGCAAAGTCGCGTGCGAGAACGACGTCGTGCCGCTCAAGTGCAACCCCAACGCCCGCATCGCAGTGTACTCCGCCAGCTACGGACGGACAGAATACGAGAGCATCCAGTGTCCGCAGCCCCAGGGAGTGCCTGAGGAAAGTGAGTACCTCATCACGAAGTAACGCCATGTCGCTTGCCGCTGTAAGACGCCTTGACCCGCGATCGCAGTTTTGCAATCTGTCTTTTCTTCCTCTTTAAATGTGCGTTAATATTTGATATGGTAATGAGTTTTGCATTACTTGGGTAGCTCAGTCAGTATAGTGACTATATTAGGGGATGTATGATCCGGGGTTTGAATCCCGGCAGGGGCAAGAGATTTAGCTTTTCTCCAAAATTTTCCGACCGGCTCTGGGGCCCAACCAGTCTCCTATTCTATGGGGGTGGGTCTCTTTCGAGGGGGTAAAGCGGCTGGGGAGTGAGGCTGGCTATACCTCCATCTAGTGCCGGGGTTAAGAATGAGTGGAGCTATGCCTCTGTCCCCTCTATATGCCTTCATGGCATTGATAGGGAAAGCTTTACCTTTACCTTTACCTTTATTACAGTAACAGCCGGTAGATGGCAGCCACAACGGTGTCAACAAACAGCACTACAGGTATGTCTAAAAAGTGTGAACGAGAAACGTCACACGGTGTTTCGCAGTTTGAGCACCAAACGGTACGTCTTACAAAGTCACTTACTTTGTTTGACACCCTGTGCCCATTATGTGCATTAACAGTTTTTCTTTTTTTGCTCAGAATACGGAAGAGTATCAGGCTGTTGTATACACGGTAATGAACATTCGGGTCTTATAAGAGACAGGAGATTTCCTAGCCAGGTGAGCGACTATCAGCTTCCAATCTTCTGTGCTCCACGCAGTTATTTGATACAAAATATTACGTTGTAACTCAGTGCTTCTTTAACCCGTTAAAGCAAGTTGTTACGTCATGTCCCGCCATGTTTAACATCCAACAATTCTACGTTTTTCCCACGTAGTCTATTCATGTTCCATATAATTCTTACAGTAAACAGTCATTATTTGCCTAAACAGCATGAAGCGATTGGCGTTTGTAATGCAGACGCGGTGTTTTCTGTGAGGTATTTTTAAATATTCTATAGATGAACTGGGCCGATCTCATTGGTGTGGGTCTACGGCCGCTCGCTTACTAGGATTGTGGGTTTGAATCCCACCTAGGGCATGGATGTCTGTCTGTTGTGAGTGTTGTGTGTTGTCAGGTAGAGGTCTCTGCGTCGGGCTGATCACTCGTCCAGAGGAGTCCTACCGAGTGTGGTGTGTCTGAGTGTGTGATCGTGAAGCCTCGAAAAATGAGGTGGCCTCGGCCCCCAAGGGGCTTTAGAGCCATTGGAAAAAAAATAGATGAACTGGATACTACAAGGCGTTTCTTAACGTCCGTTTTAGCGGCAGTCAGTAAAACCGCCCTTAATTTCCCCTCTACTGTCACACTCCCCACCCTCAGCCTTTCTCTCGTGTCCCTGGCTTAGCACTGAATACCATCCCGCCGGCCAGTATTTGTCCTGCAGACAACAGACGTGTCAGTCTGCAGAACCACTTCAGGCGGTCCTGCAGACAACAGACCTGTCAGTCTGCAGAACCACTTCAGGCGGTCCTGCAGACAACAGACCTGTCAGTCTGCAGAACCACTTCAGGCGGTCCTGCAGACAACAGACCTGTCAGTCTGCAGAACCACTTCAGTCGGTCCTGCAGACAACAGACCTGTCAGTCTGCAGAACCACTTCAGGCGGTCCTGCAGACAACAGACCTGTCAGTCTGCAGAACCACTTCAGGCGGTCCTGCAGACAACAGACCTGTCAGTCTGCATAACCACTTCAGGCGGTCCTGCAGACAACAGACCTGTCAGTCTGCAGAACCACTTCAGGCGGTCCACTAGCATCGCTTGTTGACATTTCTTACCCCTAATTAATAGGACTGTCCTGTTGATGGTTTCAGTAAACTTCACTGGGCAACGAGAATTGAATTAGCCTGCGTGTATGCGTGCGTGCGTGAGTGCGTGTGTCCAGAAAGTTTTCACAAAAGGACATCATCTTCGTACAGTATCCGTTTTTATTTTTGTTACTGTAAATATTGTTCTTGATGGCAGTGGCGGTTATAGGTGACGACTGAACGTTTTGTGTTGAGTAGCAAATGTACAGGGTGATGTTTTATTTTTTTTCTGCAAGCGCGGCAGCTTTGTCGCGTAGAAAGTCTGCACCCGCTGGCACGGCCATTAACACGCGCCCTGCTCACAACACGATACAGTATCTTCACATTTACGCACCAAAATGTATTGCGCCGGGGCACTCTTTCTTGGGGCCTCTAATATCAGGGCCGCCCTACCCCTCTCTGCTATATCTGCTTTACTATGCTGGGCCCCGCAGATAAGCCGGTTGGCGCACACAACAAAGATACAATGTACCAAAGAAATCATATATTGTAACACACAATTAAATAAGATACAATAAAGACAATGATATACAAAATTACAAAAGATACACGACGTGAGACTGACAAAGCAATTACTTGTTTGCGTACATACCAAAATACCTTGGCGTCGTCGTGGGGCTAGACCCAACAAAACCAAAACCCTGGGACTACGACGACCGCCAAGGGACTCCAACCTCACCAACTCACAGCTGGACGGAATTTTGCCCCCATGGCCGAGACGAAATTTGGAAGTTACTTGTAGGCGGCTAGGTTCAGAGTGATTACCTCAGTCATACGCAGGTCGGAAGTAAACTCGGGACAGGAGGGGAAATGGAGGGGAACCAAGTAGGAGGGATTGATGCGCGCGACGAACGTCCGTGGTTCGAGTTCCGCAGAGAGTGCTGGGAAAACTCCCGGCACAGTATCAATCAGTTACAAATTGACCCCCCGTAGAGCCAACAGATTTTTCTTCCCAAAAAGGTCCAGACCACCTTTGGGGCCCACGCAGCCTCCTATTCAATGTGTCCCGGCTTTCTTTCCCGGGGGTAAATCGGCAGGAGCGTGAAGTTAACCAGTCATCTCTACTTATTGCCGAGGTTAAGAATGAATGGAGCTGTACCTCTACTGCCCCTATATGCCTTTATGACGTGGACAGGTACACTGGTCATAACAAATGATAAGTGTAGCTAAGACGGCAGTGCAGTGTTTAAGTTGTGCGAAGGTCGAAGTAAGTCAGGCACAGCGGTTTTTGAGGAGAGAATTAGACGACAGTATACTGACCTGCAGTGTCAGTGTCAGTGTTAGTGTCAGTGTTAGTGTCAGTGTTAGTGTCAGTGTCAGTGTCAGTGTTAGTGTTAGTGTCAGTGTTAGTGTCAGTGTCAGTGTCAGTGTCAGTGTTAGTGTCAGTGTTAGTGTCAGTGTCAGTGTTAGTGTCAGTGTTAGTGTTAGTGTTAGTGTCAGTGTCTGTTAAGTTTATAGTGCAATTGGAACCTTGAAGGACCTCTAAATACAAAAGTGAGGATGGCTAGACGACGGACCGGACTTTGTTGGGGTGTGGACTGGTTAGGTGTGGACTGGTTAGGGTATGGATGGTTTAGGGTGTAGACTGGTTAGAGTATGGATTGGTTAGAGTGTGGACTGGTTAGGGTGTGGATTGGTTAGGTGTGGACTGATTAGAGTATGGATCGTTTAGGGTGTGGACTGGTTAGAGTATGGATTGGTTAGAGTGTGGACTGGTTAGAGTATTGGATTGTTTAGGGTGTGGACTGGTTAGGGTATGGATGGTTTAGGGTGTGGACTGGTTAGAGTATTGGATTGTTTAGGTTGTGGACTGGTTAGAGTATGGATTGTTTAGGTTGTAGATTGTTTAGGTTATGGATTGTTTATGGTGTGGACTGGTTAGAGCATGGATTGATTAGGGTATGGATTGGTTAGTGTATGGATTGTTTAGGGTGTGGATTGGTTAGGGTGTTGACTGATTAGAGTGTAGACTAGTTAGAATATGGATTAATTGGGGTATGGATTGTTTAGGGTGTGTTCTATTTAGTATGTGGACTGGTTAGAGTATGGATTGTTTAGGGTATGGATTGGTTAGGGTATGAGTTAGTTAGGGTGTGAACTAGTTAGGGTATGGATTGGTTTTGCGTGAGGGAGTATCAGTCTTAGGATTCGATTCTTACGGGATGCGTTCTCGACGTTTCGAACGATCGTAGCCCCTTTAATTTCAGGGTCTTCCAGTGCAAGTTCTTGACTCTGACGATAAAGCCACCACGATCCTTCGAAACGTCGAGAACTGCTCGCCCATCGACACGGCGTCACATTCCACAAGACTCGAATCCTCAGTAACATCACTGTGATAACCTTAAATCTTGCAATGTCAGTCAATTATACAATTTTATTTTCACCGTATAGTATCTTACAAGTGATTGGTATTAGGCAAGAGTGGTCGAACACGTGCAGCTTCATCGCCAGAGCTCAGAGCTTTGAAATTAAAGTAGATTTGTTAATCATATGATTGTTCCAGGTTCTTCTTCCAAGACACATGTTTAAATATACGCCCTGTACTTTCGTCGTAACTTATAAATTCAATTTTGCTGGACACTGGTGGTTGTTATCTGAAGGTGTCAAGAGATGATATGGCAGGTGTCATGTCATTCGCCAAACACAGTAAGAAGCTAGACAAACATTCCGTTTGTTAAGGGTTTAAATGGCGGTGGTACAGGACGTGACGGAGAATGATAAACGGATGTCACGGTACAGGACGTGACGGAGAATGATAAACGGATATGTCATGGTACAGGACGTGACGGAGAATGATAAACGGATATGTCACGGTACAGGACGTGACGGAGAATGATAAACAGATATGTCATGGTACAGGACGTGACGGAGAATGATAAACGGATATGTCACGGTACAGGACGTGACGGAGAATGATAAACGGATGTGTCACGGTACAGGACGTGACGGAGAATGATAAACGGATGTGTCACGGTACAGGACGTGACGGAGAATGATAAACGGATATGTCACGGTACAGGACGTGACGGAGAATGATAAACGGATATGTCACGGTACAGGACGTGACGGAGAATGATAAACGGATATGTCACGGTACAGGACGTGACGGAGAATGATAAACAGATATGTCATGGTACAGGACGTGACGGAGAATGATAAACGGATATGTCACGGTACAGGACGTGACGGAGAATGATAAACGGATATGTCACGGTACAGGACGTGACGGAGAATGATAAACAGATATGTCACGGTACAGGACGTGACGGAGAATGATAAACGGATATGTCACGGTACAGGACGTGACGGAGAATGATAAACAGATATGTCATGGTACAGGACGTGACGGAGAATGATAAACGGATATGTCACGGTACAGGACGTGACGGAGAATGATAAACGGATGTGTCACGGTACAGGACGTGACGGAGAATGATAAACGGATGTGTCACGGTACAGGACGTGACGGAGAATGATAAACGGATGTGTCACGGTACAGGACGTGACGGAGAATGATAAACGGATATGTCACGGTACAGGACGTCACGGAGAATGATAAACGGATATGTCACGGTACAGGACGTGACGGAGAATGATAAACGGATATGTCACGGTACAGGACGTGACGGAGAATGATAAACAGATATGTCATGGTACAGGACGTGACGGAGAATGATAAACGGATATGTCACGGTACAGGACGTGACGGAGAATGATAAACGGATATGTCACGGTACAGGACGTGACGGAGAATGTTAAACAGATATGTCATGGTACAGGACGTGACGGAGAATGATAAACGGATATGTCACGGTACAGGACGTGACGGAGAATGATAAACGGATATGTCACGGTACAGGACGTGACGGAGAATGATAAACGGATATGTCACGGTACAGGACGTGACGGAGAAGGGTTAGCCCCAAGATTTCCGACAAAAATTGTGTATGCATTTCTGATCGCCCATGTTTGTTACGTGGCTCACCCATCACATCATTCTCGATTTGATCAGTACAACAACAGTACAAATCATAAAGCTCCTAGTTATGTATTTTTCTCCATTCTCCTGTCGCTTCCTCCCGCTTAGATTAAAATATTGCCTCTAGAACACCCTCTATATAGGTTCTCTATTTTCTTTTTGTATCTGTATTTATTTATTTATTTATTTATGGCTTATTTTACGACTGTCAGTAGCTCACATTACATCGTGTCACATACTACGGTGATCGATGAATAAAGATTTGGAAAGGGCGTGGAGGAAAACGATCGTAGGCTACTGTGTTAATTCAGCATTTGTCAAGAGGACCTGAGGAAATCCATGGAAGTAAACCTAATAGTATTGATTCTGTACATTTTAACTCTATATTTATAGTCCGACAAATGTACAATTTAATCACATTAATTGTGCAATTCCACTGTCCTACATGTTTCGAACCCTTAATTTGGGTTCATCTTCAGGGACTCATTAGACACTATTCACATCTTTTAACATTTTAACCAATATAAAACAATTTTTACTTTGTATTAGTTTTAGACAACGTACATACACAGATGTAAACAATTCATGTAAACAATTGTACCAGTTTATGTGAATTGTGTGTCCCTGAAGATGAACCCAAATTAATGGTTCGAAACATGTAGGACAGTGGAATTGCACAATTAATGTGATTAAATTGTACATTTGTCGGACTTTAACTGTACCATGGAAGTAACTTTCGCAAGTGTCCAAATTCTAGTCTAGTTGCTTCTGAACGCAAAAGACAAGCCTGATCCCTGAGCCAGTAACCGACCCAGTAACGTACAACCTCAGTAACAGAATAAAGACTGCTGTCAGCTGCGGTTTGACACCGTGTAGTCTGGTAACATCGCACGCACGTTTCTGGGGATGTTGCTGCCCACAGCATCGTGTTTCTAGCAAACTACAAGCCGTCACATCGCACAAGACAACAATCTTGCTTATTCACATTCGTGAGAACCCTAAACCTCACCAAGTAACAAAGTAACTTTGTGGTAAGTCGGAATGAGACGCTAGTTACCTGTAACAGCATGGCGGCCATGACCACAGCGACAACTAACAGCTTCATGTTGGGTAATGTTCGTACTTCTCGCTGGTGTCTTGCAGAATGATATTTTGGGACAGAGGCCCTCGACGTATAAATGTTTGTGGCAAGACGCGTCTTGTTGCGTCACTTCGTGTAATTACCGTCTGTTTTGACACTTTATCTCTGTCGACAAAAGGCATATCATATAGCGGTCACGGCTCAACAGGTCTGTGGCAGAATTTCGTCTAATTTATCACATTACACAACGTTATCAAACGTGGACGTTTCTTCGGTACGGAACGGGCTGATACACGGTCACGTGACTCACCGAAGTTTTGAGGACATCAGCTGTTATTATCTTATAATACAGGGTCTTGCGTGGCATACAGTCACGCAACTGGACTGGTCATATCTTTCATTTAGAGGACATCAACTGTCACTATCTTATAATACAGGGTCTTGCGTGGCATACAGTCACGCAACTGGACTGGTCATATCTTTCATTTAGAGGACATCAACTGTCACTATCTTATAATACAGGGTCTTGCGTGGCATACAGTCACGCAACTGGACTGGTCATATCTTTCATTTAGAGGACATCAACTGTCACTATCTTATAATACAGGGTCTTGCGTGGCATACAGTCACGCAACTGGACTGGTCATATCTTTCATTTAGAGGACATCAACTGTCACTATCTTATAATACAGGGTCTTGCGTGGCATACAGTCACGCAACTGGACTGGTCATGTCTTTCATTGCCATGAACTTAACACATTTTACATTTTAGTGCGCTTGCAACAAAAATTGCAAAAAAAAAAGTCCCGTGTTTGTCTGTCCGTCCGCAAGTACATACACAACGATGGCAGAATGGTTTGCATGAAATGTAACGTCATATTGCATGCGAGATTTGAGGTTTATACAGGTGTCCTTGAGGGGTATACAGAGTGTCCTCCAGGTTTATACAGAATGTCCTTGAAGGCTATAAATGTGTCTTTGGCGTTTATACAGGGTGTCTGAGGTTTATAGTGTCCTTGAGGTTTATACAGGACGTCATTGAGGGTTGTACAGGTGTCTTTGATTTTTATACAGGATGTCGAAGTTTATATAGAGTGTCCTTGAGGGTTATACAGGGTGTCCTTGAGGTTTATACAATATTAGTTGTTACCGACGTGCCGTCATCTTCGAAGGCTGATGGGTTTTTCGAAACGTCGGGAAACATAGCCTTATGTTTGTAGTATACAAAGAATTATCTTAAAATTCGCTGCTTACTTCCTGAAGACCACTCATTAAGTCAATACTTACTAGTTGCCCTAAAGTCGCTCTTTACAGTTTCACGTGTCTGCCATTTTATTACAAATTTTAGGAAATTTGAACTTTCGAGGTTTTGGTGACGACCAATGGTAGAACAGTCATAGAAATTGTTATAGCTGTGGACTGGCTCTGAGACTGAAGGAAGACACAGTTAACAGACAGACACACGATGTGTCGATCTAATAGCCCAATTATTTTCTCTAACCCTCTAAAGCCCAGTGGTCACTATATGTACCACCATGTTTAACATTCACAAATGCTACGTTCTGCCCACACAGAGTATTTATGTGTTTTGTGTGGATCTCAGAACAAACAGCGATTATTTCACTGTACAGCATTAACTGACTGGTTTGTATAACTGAGACGGAGTGTGTTTACTGCGCGGTACGGACTGTATTTATGTGTTTTGTGTGGATCTCAGAACAAACAGCGATTATTTCACTGTACAGCATTAACTGACTGGTTTGTATATCTGAGACGGAGTGTATTTACTGCGCGGTACGGACTGTATTTATGTGTTTTGTGTGGATCTCAGAACAAACAGCGATTATTTCACTGTACAGCATTAACTGACTGGTTTGTATAACTGAGACGGAGTGTGTTTACTGCGCGGTACGGACTGTATTTATGTGTTTTGTGTGGATGTCAGAACAAACAGCATTATTTCACTGAATAGCATTAACTGACTGGTTTGTATAACTGAGACGGAGTGTTTTTACTGCGCGGTACGGACTGTATTTATGTGTTTTGAGTGGATCTCAGAACAAACAGCATTATTTCACTGTACAGCATTAACTGACTGGTTTGTATAACTGAGACGGAGTGTTTTTACTGCGCGGTACGGACTGTATTTATGTGTTTTGTGTGGATCTCAGAACAGACAGCGATTATTTCACTGTACAGCATTAACTGACTGGTTTGTATAACTGAGACGGAGTGTGTTTACTGCGCGGTACGGACTGTATTTATGTGTTTTGTGTGGATCTCAGAACAAACAGCGATTATTTCACTGTACAACATTAAATGACTGTTTTGTATAACTGAGACGGAGTGTGTTTACTGCGCGGTACGGACTGTATTTATGTGTTTTGTGTGGATCTCAGAACAAACAGCGATTATTTCACTGTACAACATTAACTGACTGTTTTGTATAACTGAGACGGAGTGTGTTTACTGCGCGGTACGGACTGTATTTATGTGTTTTGTGTGGATCTCAGAACAAACAGCGATTATTTCACTGTACAACATTAACTGACTGTTTTGTATAACTGAGACGGAGTGTGTTTACTGCGCGGTACGGACTGTATTTATGTGTTTTGTGTGGATCTCAGAACAAACAGCGATTATTTCACTGTACAGCATTAACTTACTGGTTTGTATAACTGAGACGGAGTGTGCTTACTGCGCGGTACGGACTGTATTTATGTGTTTTGTGTGAATCTCAGAACAAACAGCGATTATTTCACTGTACAGCATTAACTGACTGGTTTGTATAACTGAGACGGAGTGTGCTTACTGCGCGGTACGGACTGTATTTATGTGTTTTGTGTGAATCTCAGAACAAACAGCGATTATTTCACTGTACAACATTAACTGACTGGTTTGTATAACTGAGACGGAGTGTGTTTACTGCGCGGTACGGACTGTATTTATGTGTTTTGTGTGAATCTCAGAACAAACAGCGATTATTTCACTGTACAACATTAACTGACTGGTTTGTATAACTGAGACGGAGTGTGTTTACTGCGCGGTACGGACTGTTTCTTTATATGCAGTGTGTCACGTCTCCCTTCCTTCATCCGTTCTTCTGCTGTTCTACTGCATCTTAGTCTGTCTGTCTCACTTAGATAGAGAAGTATTTTTACTTACAATCTCTAAATAAAGGTAAGTTACAAATGCTCAGTGACGATCCAAATAGAGCAAGTAGCTGCCTGGCAAAGTTTATAAATTTAAACTTTTCACAATGCATTTTCCTATTAATTTGGCCTCAGTTATGTAAATAGAACAACCTGTAATTTGGCCCACACGTTTAGGTTACGAAGTGTAATTATGTTGGAGGTACAAGCACGTGTGCTGGCGGAAGCAATGTCATTGCATGGACGGTGATAATTTTCAGCACAACGTGATAAGCCTCGAGGACAGCTGGCCGTGCGGTTGGTCACGCAGACACCTGTTATGCGGCCCAGCGCCCCTTTTCTTGGACGATAAATGTGTGCAGACTTATAATATGCCAATTTTGTATGTTATTCACACCGTGCCAATTGTTACAATAAACACATCAACCAAATTACGGTCTTAATAAAATACATTCACAGGAAAGTATAAGACTGCTACATGTTTCGGCACCGAGGTGCCATCTATAGGGAGTCTTTCAGAACCAAGGAGTGGAAGCCCAACACGCTAGTCTAGGTATTGTGTCTCCCTTCTTAAAATAATTAAAACATTAAATTTCTAAAATATACAAATTTAATAATCATAAAATTACAACGTTGTAAATTTAAAAAAATTTTAAAGTGAATGAGTCGTTCCATGTAAATAATTGGAAACTTCTACCTGGATCGGTTCAATATGGCCCTGGGGTCGACTCAGCCTCTAACAGAAATGAGTACCAGGAATGTTTCCTGGGGAGTAAAGGCGGCCGGTACGTAGGGCTGACAACCTTACCACCTTCATGTGCCGATTGTGTAGAAATTCTGGGAGCCTCAACCTCCTGGAACCCTAAGCGTCTGTCCTGGTCCTGTACACGGATAGCTTTACCTTTACCTTTACCTTTAACTTTACCTTTACCTTTACCTTACCATTATCAGAAGTACGAGTGTGCGAAGCTTCAGAATTCCGAAACGAAGCCATTTTCGAGAACTAATGGATTTCTGGACTTTCTCCATCGTCCGGAAATGTAAAATAAAATACATAACACGACGTTTCGGAACCCGGATCTGCTTACGTCCAGTGACTGAGGTTAGATCTATCTAAGGGACCCAAAACAGTAGGTGTTCCCCTCACCCTTTCACCTGAGGACGTAAGCAGATCCAGTTTCCGAAACGTCGAGTTATCTAGTTATTTTAGATCTCCTTACGATGCACAAAGTCCACAAACCAATTATCTCTCAATGTTACGTACCGTCGTTAGAACGTTTTAGAAAGTCATTTTCCTTCTCATGTCGGGGAATTGTGGGTAGAAAAGTAGTTTGACTTTGTTCCTGTGCTAACACGTCTCTCCGAAGGTAAAGGTAAAGGTCACCCTATAACAAGCCACGAAGGCCCAGAGGGGGAGTAGATGTATAGCTCTACTCTTTCTTTAACCCTGGCTCTAGACGGGGGTGGGTGGTGAACTCCACGCCCGACCTGTTGTATAAGAGGCCGTCTCTCCGAATCTTCGGTAAAACTATTCAAGTCTACACGGCGTCACGTGCCAGAGTACAGTGTTGTAACGTGCAATGTGATTGGTTGCAGCCTGTCTGGTGAGCTACGCCACTGAGACTGTGATGAACATGTGTCACGGAAAGCGACGCTGCACCCTGTCTGCTGACCCGGCGACGTTCGGCAACCCGTGTAAGCCGGAATCACGCATGTACCTGAAGGTGGTCTACACGTGTGGTGAGTATACCGCCTACAGGCGATTTGCACCTTACATCACCGTAACTGACTCCTTGTGACAGATTCCTCGTTGAGAAACTTGTAAAGGTAAAGGTCACCGCTTAGGAGGCACAGAGGGGCAGTAGCTAGATGGGGGTGGCTGGTCAGACGCCAAGCTCCGGCAAGACTCCCGATGCCCGGTGTACAGGAGGCTTAGTGGACCCCAGGATCGTTCTGCACTGGTATTGAAAAGAGACCATCTCTTGCCCCCACAGGAATTTGAACCCCGGACTGTGATATCCGTAGCGAGTCGCCACCCAGTTAGTTAAACTCACCTCCATTTTTAGCATCGAAGGGATCAGTACCGTTACAACGTTTGATGACGTGACATGTAGTCCGGCTGTAGACTAAACTAACACCGGCAGTGTTACATATAACGTAATTATTTGTGGCGCGTTCGTCGTAAACATTTATTGCCGTGGCGAAAGCAATAATAGTATTACATATTCTGACGTGTGTCTGTAGCCTTAGTATCCAGCATCAAAGCGCAATGCGCGTCATTATATTGTCACGGCTATTGTCTGCTGTACATATTTTTGCCCACATTGTACACATAACGGCATTCGATTTACGGGAAAAGTTATTGAACATTAATTGTGTGTTTTGTTTTCTTACAAACTCTATGCCTGAAACATTTCTCATGTTGAGAAGAATTCGGAGTTTGTTTAACTAAGCTCAGGTAAAGACCGTTATTCTGGTCAGAATCTAAAGAAAAAGCGATTTTCTCGACAGGTTAAAAACATATAACATTTTGAAAACTCGAGTAGATGTGTTCTATGCGGACGGACATGCATACAGACAGTAGATCGACAGACAAACAGCATACATTAAACAACTTAATAGTCGGTTTGATATTAAAGCGCTAAATGTAGTTTCTGCGCGTACAGTGTATTTATGTGATTTAGTGTGGATCTCAGAACAAACAGCGATTATTTCACTGTACACATTAACTGACTGGTTTGTATAACTGAGACGGAGTGTGTTTACTGCGCGGTACGGACTGTATTTATGTGTTTTGTGTGGATCTCAGAACAAACAGCGATTATTTCACTGTACAGCATTAACTGACTGGTTTGTATAACTGAGACGGAGTGTGTTTACTGCGCGGTACGGACTGTATTTATGTGTTTTGTGTGGATCTCAGAACAAACAGCGATTATTTCACTGTACAGCATTAACTGATGGTTTGTATAACTGAGACGGAGTGTGTTTACTGCGCGGTACGGACTGTATTTATGTGTTTTGTGTGGATCTGAGAACAAACAGCGATTATTTCACTGTACACATTAACTGACTGGTTTGTATAACTGAGACGGAGTGTGTTTACTGCGCGTTACGGACTGTATTTATGTGTTTTGTGTGGATCTCAGAACAAACAGCGATTATTTCACTGTACAACATTAACTGACTGGTTTGTATAACTGAGACGGAGTGTGTTTACTGCGCGGTACGGACTGTATTTATGTGTTTTGTGTGGATCTCAGAACAAACGCGATTATTTCACTGTACAGCATTAACTGACTGGTTTGTATAACTGAGACGGAGTGTGTTTACTGCGCGGTACGGACTGATATTTATATATAATTCATGTTATCCTTAGTCTGTAACGTTTTACGTATCATAACTCACACATGTGTAACTATTGCGAATACCAACCAATTAATGAATTATAGGTAAATATTTGCTGTTTGTTGTGGGAATCTTACGAAAGGCATAAACGCACCTTGCGGACACAATGTCCAGTTTTCCACGTGCTGTGTATAGTGACTGCTCTGTTTCTTATCATCAATAGACTAATACAAATTCAGAAGTTTCATTCTGTCGGCTTACAAAGGACGTGTCTCCGGGCCCTGCTTTCCAGACACTAAATCCCGTCATTTGTTTCAAACCGCTAATTGGACTGTGACGTCACACTCAACTCTGCGGTCGGTAATTTGTGTCAACGAGGCATAGCATGGTTAGGACTGAATTAAAGCCTCGTCATACACGTATGACAGAACGCAGCGGCTCTGTATAGCCTTATTCTTCTTTTGTTTCTTTCTTGCTTCCAAATTTTATCTTCTAATTCTCTTTTACATTACATCTTCCCATTTTTTTTTGACACGCTGTTAACGAAAAGTGGTAAAAATTCCTCTTTATATCATCGCCACGTTTGTCTGTCAGCATGTAACAACATAAGAATCGCTGAATGGATTTTCATTAAATTAAGTACTGTGTGCCTGTCTAAAGTTTGTCCAGTTTTGATCCCTTCGTGGCGGTATAGTTGAATATTCCGGTCTTCTGGGATGTTACGCAGTGTCTTTGGGTGGATAACGTCTTCCAGTGGCGTAGTGTCGCATCCAAGGAGACGGGAATACTGAACCAGTTGTGGTTGTAATGTGTCTAAAATAACAGATAATTTATGCAGAGAATTGCGTGAGTTTCGGGGCGCTCTACAGGGTAATTCGCTAAATACGAGTTTATATTTTGACGAAATAAATGTTTCTAACAAAAGTTGCAGAATAAAGACGCATTTCACGTCCGATACGCTTTCCGGCGTAAGTCTTCCTGTGTTAGATATACAGTAGGCCCTCGATTTAAAGGACTTCGGATTTAACGGACAAAAAATTTGACGTGTTTAATTGAAACAAAGTTTGGTTCCTGACGTAAATTTATTCTTATATTTGTAACAGCTGTTTTAGTGACGTGTATAAATTACTATGTACATTATAATAATATTTTATTCATACTTATACATTATAATAACATTTTAATACACCCTGTACATTGTAAGTTCGTTATTAATATATGTTTTTAAAATACATTCGATTTAACGGACTTTCGGCAATAGCGGACACACCTTCCCCTAATTAGTCCGTTAAATCGAGGGCCTGCTGTAATTATTAAAATTACCGAAGGTCCCCGAAATGTTTATGCGGGACAGTGTTTATGTCTTGATGGTGTTGTGCAGGTTGTGTTGTACTGTCTGATGGTGTGCAGGTGTGTACTGTCTGATGGTGTGCAGGTGTGTGTACTGTCTGATGGTGTGCAGGTGTGTGTACTGTCTGATGGTGTGCAGGTGTGTGTACTGTCTGATGGTGTGCATGGATGGTGTGCAGGTGTGACTGTCTGATGGTGTGCAGGTGTGTGTACTGTCTGATGGTGTGCAGGTGTGTGTACTGTCTGATGGTGTGCAGGTGTGTGTACTGTCTGATGGTGTGCAGGTGTGTGTACTGTCTGATGGTGTGCAGGTGTGTGTACTGTCGGGGATGGTGTGCAGGTGTGAGTGTTACTGTCTGATGGTGTGCAGGTGGTGTGTACTGTCTGATGGTGTGCAGGTGTGTGTTACTGTCTGATGGTGTGCAGGTGTGTGTACTGTCTGATGGTGTGCAGGCGTTTGTGTTCCGGTATAAATTTACCGGCTCCCCTGAAGATGAAGGCAGCATGTTTTCTCCGTAAATTTCTACCAAACTACACGGCGTCATATACCCATAAAACACTAATGTTAACCTCTTAACTTACGAATGTGTACTGAAGGCATTTCCTATGTCAGTCCCCCATTTATTCTACTTGTCCTTTTGTATAGCTATTTCCATACTGTGGTGACATCTGTTGTCGTGATGTAGTAACGTGGCTGCAGTGTGCACAAAGGAGGAATCATAGTGGGATTCCCCTACACAATGGGTACTGGGAGTAAAGCGGTCGGGGGTTAACCTTACCACTCACCTCCGTCTAATGCTGAGGTTAAGCTATCCCACTGGAGCTATACCACTGCTCCCACCATACACGTTCCCTGCGTGCACAGGGACAATATTACCTTTACCTTTACCCCTGACTCGTACATAATTCTTATACATTATTTCCATTCCGTATTCCTATCTTTCTTTTTTTTTTTTGGTAGTGAAGGGCCCCGCAGCAGAAGCTACGGACGCACCGCAGCCGTAAGGCTTCTTGTGTAACCCTGTGATGAAGATGAAGAGAAAGGTGATCAGTTTTTTTAATTTTTTCAAGTAATGGAGCACCGGTGGAATGAAACTGACAGGGGAAAACCGAAGTACTCGGGGAAAAACCTATCCCAGTGCCATTTTGTATACCACAAATCCCACATGGACTGACCTGGGATCGAACCCGGGCCTCCGCAATGAGAGGCCAACAACTAACCGCCTGAGCCTAGGCACGGCCTTATTCCTTTCTTACATCATCATAATTTCTCCTCGTCCATATCCGTTTTGCTCAGTTAGTAACTCTTGTGACTCCATTGTTGGCGATGCCAAGTTCTAAACTCGGCCATAACACAAATTATACTGACTCAAGCCTACCTCTGTCTCTCCAGGCAAATGCTAGATTTGTGCCTTAAAATCAGGCAACAGACGGTTATTCGCGGTTACCAAATTATTCAACATGTACATTGTTGCTGACAGTGTCGTTAAATACGCACTGCAAATCATCGCATGTTACACCCAGTTACTGCAGTTGCCTTTATGAATTTGGTGAGACATATTGCGCAGGGTTACAGTAGCGAGTTGTTACTAGCAAACTTGCTGACAGTGTAAATTATTGACTTAGATTATGAAAATGAATGGAACTTTGGCTGTACTAAGTCGATGTGATTGTATCGCAGTCTTTGATTAACTGTCCGCGAGCTTCAGTATGGAAACTTGAATTTAAAGTGAAACAGATTTATGTGTATCAGCTATGCTCGTCACTTAATGATTATAAACGACAGTTGTACGAGGGAAGCTATAAGCACATCAACATCACTCAAGTCTTAGTAGTTCAAAAAGTCACCGCCAGGCGAGATAAGCCTCAGCACCATCTATCAACGAAATATGATACTACTAGTAGTCGAGAGGCAAGCCATTACGTATGATTTCATAGCGCAATATGGATGCTGTGGGTTTATTGTCAAAGTGCCGACCTATATAAATCTGAGAGCTAGAATATTCCCAAATAATATCGTTGGTGAATAGAGGGGAGTTTCTGTTCGTGTTGGAAAATATCTACTGAACATAGGCTTCAAGGGAAAGAAGAATAATGTAGGAAATGGTACTGGTTGAAAACTTTCGGTATACCTTGAGAATTGTGGGTGTCAGAAGGCTGACATGAACCAAATTTTATGGTATTTATACCGTGCATATTGTTATAATTAATACACCAGTCCAACTTATGCACTTAAAATACATTTAGAAGCAATTATAAAACTGCTACATGTTTCGGCACCGGGGGTACCATCATCAGGGAGCTGTTCAGAACAAAGTAGTACAAGGCCAACAGCATCTAGGTTTCACTGTTTACAAACCAACTAAATGCACTTCACTTTCAATTTTATTATTTATTCATCAACCCCTACATATGTTTCGGTCTTATATAAGGCCATCTTCAGGGGGTTCATCAACTACGTTCACTTTACATCCATATATGTTCCGTCTGCCATTATAACTAGTCCAATCTATTTGTATATAAGTTACAATCACTTACAAAGTCAGAATTTGAAGTGCAGGGTATACACAAACGAATGGTGCGGTTTCAATGGTGAATAAAGGGAAACCGCACCATTCTTTTGTGTATACTCTGTATATGTAAAAACACTGAATATAAAATCTAGGTATTTGTCTCGCTTCTTAAAATGATTAATATATTGAAATTCTAAAATATACCATGCTAATAATCATAAAATTACAATTTTGTAAATTTAAAATTTTTTTAAAGTGATTGAGTCGTTCCGTGTAAACAATTGTAAATTTCTACCTGGAACAGCGCACTATTGCCCTGGGGTCGACTCAGCCTCTATTGTCGCAGTTCTGTGCGCTGGGACAGCTTTTGTGTACCTGTTGACATGTTTTCAGCCTGGATATTACCGACGTCCCGCTGAAAGTTTGACGTCTGTCACTTGGCTAACTGAATCAGAAGTCGCGAAGTTAAATTATAATGCAGGCTGATATGTTTGCTGACAGGCGGGTGGCAGAACCTGACACTGGGTAGGGGTCGCATCACCACAATCACCATGATGTGTCAGAATATGATGGCCCATGACCTGATGGCTGAAAATACGAAATAGCTCGGTCAGTATAGTGACTGGGTGACCGAGGTTTCGGAGTTTGATTACCGGCGGCAGCCATAATAAGATTTGGTATTGACGATGTCTCGTCCGGTAGGAATTTATGGACTTTTCGGAAGAATGTACTGCCTCCATCTTCAGGGTGTAATACTCAGCCTGATATCCCAGAACACGTTCGTATCTTTAGTGACCGTCTGAAGAGCCTCAAATATTGACTTTTCCCTTCTTCAGAGGGTCCAGACTATCTGCAGCGCATCTGAATGGCAGATGGAACCATCAAATAGTCCTCTCAAGCCCAGTGGTTACTATATGTACCACCAGATTTAACATTCAACAATTCTACGTTCTGCCCACACAGTGTATTTATGTGTTTTGTGTGGATCTCAGAACAAACAGCGATTATTTCACTGTACAACATTAACTGACTGGTTTGTATAACTGAGACGGAGTGTGTTTACTGCGCGGTACGGACTGTATTTATGTGTTTTGTGTGGATCTTAGAACAAACAGCGATTATTTCACTGTACAGCATTAACTGACTGGTTTGTATAACTGAGACGGAGTGTGTTTACTGCGCGGTACGGACTGTATTTATGTGTTTTGTGTGGATCTTAGAACAAACAGCGATTATTTCACTGTACAGCATTAACTGACTGGTTTGTATAACTGAGACGGAGTGTGTTTACTGCGCGGTACGGACTGTATTTATGTGTTTTGTGTGGATCTCAGAACAAACAGCGATTATTTCACTGTACAGCATTAACTGACTGGTTTGTATAACTGAGACGGAGTGTGTTTACTGCGCGGTACGGACTGTATTTATGTGTTTTGTGTGGATCTCAGAACAAACAGCGATTATTTCACTGTACAACATTAACTGACTGGTTTGTATAACTGAGACGGAGTGTGTTTACTGCGCGGTACGGACTGTATTTATGTGTTTTGTGTGGATCTCAGAACAAACAGCGATTATTTCACTGTACAACATTAACTGACTGGTTTGTATAACTGAGACGGAGTGTGTTTACTGCGCGGTACGAGCTCATTATTTATATATAATCTTCATTCTGCAGTCTGTCTTACGACAGGTCTGTAGTCTCTTCCAAAGCCAGTTCTCCACAGGGTGCGATCTAGTGCTTCCTCTTTCAATTTCCAGTATCTTCTCTTTTCCTTAAGGTCATCCAGTAGCTGCTTACGTCTTCTCCCTCGTCTTCCCGTCATTTCTATCCTTCCCTCTGACTTTCCTTCAATCACGTGTTTCAGAAGGCAGTTTCTACGCAAGATGTGACCAATCCAGTTAGCCTTTCTTCTTTTTATTGTATGTACGATATTCCTCTCCTCCTTCACTCTGTGTAATACTTCTTCATTTCTCACACGATCGGTCTTTGATGATTAAAAATCTCCTTAGGTTTTTTTATACGGGGTGTTTGTGACTAGTGACCGGCATGCTGCATTTTAATGGCCCTCAACAAATGTTGACCACTCTGTAGAACGGAATTTGAGGTCATGTTCCAGAACGCAAGGAAATGGGATATAATTTATACGGTATTTGCGTGTGCTTTTGGAAAACAAAAGATTAATGCAACAGGTGGTTCTGTTTGCTTTGTCTCCAAGGAGTTGGAATTTAGATGATTACTTTGTTGCATAGAATAGAAAGTAGGGCATTAAAAAACCTTTAATTTTATATGAAACTCAGATCTGAATGTATCGTAGCGACTCACAGACAGTTTCCTGTACAACAAATTTGTGCCAAACATCCATATACAGGGTGTTCCGAATTTCGCGCGTACGTGCTCCACTACATGAACATTGTGATGGAGTGGTTGTTGGTAGAATTTTAGACTCCGCACAACTTTCGTGTGAAAAGCGATTATGTGGGAAGCCTATCGTGTTGCCACAGGGAATAGCATGGTAGGCAGTTACCGCACCGTGCGAGATATGAGGTTCTCGCAGCGTTTGTGCTGATAAGACAAGTGTTTTCTTCTGTTAGGCCTTGTCGACTGATGAATGGTTTCCGACGTTTCGAAGTATTATACTGCCCTTGACATCTGTTTACCCAGTGATATAGCGTGACATGTCAGAAGGCTTGAATCGTCAATTAGGAATCGTCTGAAGTTTTATCGAAGAGCGTTTTTTTTCACAAAGTTTGTCAACAATTTCCGTAGTAAAGTCCGTGACGACAATTTCCGTACATCCTGTAGATATCGTATATTACATAACGAGGAACATTTTGGTTCGCACTTGGAGGTTAAGGCGTGGGTCTGCGGCCGTTCGGTTGCTGGGATTGCGGGTTTGAATCCCACCGGGGGCATGGATGTCTGTCTGTTGTGAGTGTTGTGTGTTGTCAGGTAGAGGTCTCTGCGACCGGCTGATCACTCGTCCAGAGGAGTCCTACCGAGTGTGGTGTGTCTAAGTGTGATCGTGAAGCCTCCATAATGAGGAGGCCCTGGCCCACTAGGGGCTATTGCGCTATTGGGAAGATACGTGTAGGTGAAGACGGTTTGGACCTTAGGACAGAAGAAGGAAATAGATATAAATACAGATAATTGGTGTCAAAGTATCCTGGGAAGATGCCAATTTAAAAGTGTGGATGTCGGATGATAATATTGAAATGGGTTTTAGGAAGATAAGAAAATGGGAGGTTGATGTAACTGGCTCCAGGTAGTGCCCTGTGGTAGTCTTTGGGTCCCGACAACTTCCTTTCTGCTACCAGATCTAGTGAATTTGTTCTTCTTATTAAATTTGTGCAAAATCTAAAATGCACATTTTGTGTCGCTTATGTTTGTGTATTGCTTATCCAAATTCTGGATTCATCTGACTCAGAATAAGGACAAGTGGCGGGCTGTTGTTGACATGGTAATGAACATTCTGGTTTCATATAAAGGAAAAATGTATTAACCAGTTGAGTAACTATCAGCTTCTCAGTGACACTCGTCTGTAGTTAGTTCTCAGTACTTGAGAGGTCCATTAAAGTGGCTTGTCCAGCTGCGTTGAGTGTGCACTGTGCGTAAGTTACACGTCTTTAGTGTGCACTGTGCGTAAGTTACACGTCTTTAGTGTGCAGTGTGCGTAAGTTACACGTCTTTAGTGTGCACTGTGCGTAAGTTACACGTCTTTAGTGTGCACTGTGCGTAAGTTACACGTCTTTAGTGTGCACTGTGCGTAAGTTACACGTCTTCAGTGTGCACTGTACGTAAGTTACACGTCTTCAGTGTGCACTGTGCGTAAGTTGCACGTCTTTAGTGTGCACTGTGCGTAAGTTACACGTCTTTAGTGTGCACTGTGCGTAAGTTACACGTCTTTAGTGTGCACTGTACGTAAGTTGCACGTCTTTAGTGTGCACTGTGCGTAAGTTACACGTCTTTAGTGTGCACTTTGCGTAAGTTACACGTCTTTAGTGTGACATACATACATGCACGTATTCTGTTTATTAACGTGTGGAGTGGAGGTATAGCTCCACATATTCTTATCCTCGGTCACAGTCTGTCTACGCGCTATGGAGAGGAGAAGAATTCGTCGTACGGGGACTCGAACCTTAATCAGGTTTAATCACTATACTGACTGAGCTATCTCTGTCGTATTGGTGTATTCCAAAATAATTTTGATGTGGTTTGTGATCCGTAGAGCGAGGTGGGAAGCAGCACAGAGAAGTATCAAATTGATTGTGAAATTTTGACAGAAAGCAGAATAATGGAGATCAGTAGAGCGATCGGATGTATGATCGATCGTAGCTTGTAAATCCTACTTACATTTCTTCCGATCCGAAATACCGACAACAGATTGCTAAAAGTTCCCAGCAGATTTGCTGTTCATTAGCTGCGGCTTTGGGGGCCTTCATGGGGGCTTAGCAAAAAAAAAAAAAAAACAATCGAATGTGAAAATTAAAACCTCAGTTAATCTTCAGTGTTGTTACTGAATTATTTAACAGGATTTCTCGATGTAGATGAGGTGTTGAGTTTCAAAATAGAAAAATACACAAACGTAATACCCATACGTTAGTTGGAATTACAGACATTGCATAAACCAACTCCATGGAAAGGGAGTCCTTGAGAAGCTGACAGTTACTCATCCGGTTAAGAATTTTCTCGTTTTTATAAAAACCGAGGGTTGCTTATGGCACATATAAAATTGCTACTGGACCTTATAGTGAGCCGGTTGAATCAATTCCACCACTCACGCCCTGTTGCTAAGAGCAAATTTAATATTTTTCCATCTGTGCCTAGATCTCTCGAGTTATCTGTTTCCTTCATGTTATTCCGGTGAATAATGTGATTTGGAATTCCAATTGCATTCTGTATACGATTGCTGTTACATGGCGATCTGATTCACCCTTGTGTCATAATTATTGTCTTAGTTGAGTGTCCTAATGATAGTGTATACGCTTATATGAATCTTGTTTTATGTATTGCTTTACGTAATGACACTTCGCCAACTGCATTGGTCACTTTGCGTCAACAGATACATGACGGAATATTTATGATCTAAGAAATTTTTTAAAGCGTATGAATGCAAATCGTGTAGTTGCGTGTATAAACGTCACGCAGTTCGCAGACGCATTTTACATCGTAATTTCCGCGCGGTGTAACATTACATTCTAGAGCAGGGGTGTCAAACATGTGGCCCGTTAGTTCATTTTATACGACCCTGTCATTGGTCTTATTACAATTACAGAATGTGGCCCTGCTGGGTGTGGAAGATTGATTTACGGTGTAATGAAGGCTGGATAGTAAGGTACAGATAACAGTGCTGTGAAGTTTTACATTCTATAATTACAACGTGTCTTGATATTGTTGTTAACAATATATAATATTCTTAGTGCTGTGTCTTTGTAAGGACAATTTTTTACCCATGGCGCAACAGCCCCTAGTGGGCCCAGGGCCTCCTGATTATCGAGGCTTCACGATCACACTCAGACACATCACACTCGGTAGGACTCCTCTGGATGAGTGATCGGCCCGACGCAGAGACCTCTACCTAACACTACACAACACTCACAAAAGACAGAAATCCATGCCTCCGGCGGGAATTTTTTTTTTCTTGCCTGTCCGGGGTTTTTTTCCCTTTGATCCATTTTTGTACTGTTTAAATCCTTTCGTCCTTCATGTCACTTTACGTTCCATACTACCGTCCTTACAACAAACACAACACAAACATCCATGCCCCCGGTGGGATTCGAACCCACAATCCCAGCAAGCGAGCGGCCGCAGACCCACTGCTACTGGGACTTTACCGACAGTATCCACCCAATTTATTTCCGAGAATGACATAGGGCCCGCCTTAAATATATAAATTATCATTTGGCTCGCCTAGGACCCCCGTTATAGAGTTTTATTTTAAATTCGATAAAATCTCCATTAAAAATGTATGTCAGTTGGTAGGCTATTATAGGCACTGCAGTAGACTATTATAGGCACTGCAGTAGACTATTATAGGCACTGCAGTAGGCTATTATAGGCACTGCAGTAGGCTATTATAGGCACTGCAGTAGGCTATTATAGGCACTGCAGTAGACTATTATAGGCACTGCAGTAGACTATTATAGGCACTGCAGTAGGCTATTATAGGCACTGCAGTAGGCTATTATAGGCACTGCAGTAGACTATTATAGGCACTGCAGTAGGCTATTATAGGCACTGCAGTAGACTATTATAGGCACTGCAGTAGGCTATTATAGGCACTGCAGTAGGCTATTATAGGCACTGCAGTAGGCTATTATAGGCACTGCAGTAGGCTATTATAGGCACTGCAGTAGACTATTATAGGCACTGCAGTAGGCTATTATAGGCACTGCAGTAGGCTATTATAGGCACTGCAGTAGGCTATTATAGGCACTGCAGTAGGCTATTATAGGCACTGCAGTAGACTATTATAGGCACTGCAGTAGGCTATTATAGGCACTGCAGTAGGCTATTATAGGCACTGCAGTAGGCTATTATAGGCACTGCAGTAGACTATTATAGGCACTGCAGTAGGCTATTATAGGCACTGCAGTAGGCTATTATAGGCACTGCAGTAGGCTATTATAGGCACTGCAGTAGGCTATTATAGGCACTGCAGTAGGCTATTATAGGCACTGCAGTAGGCTATTAAAGGCACTGCAGTAGGCTATTATAGTCACTGCAGTAGGCTATTATAGGCACTGCAGTAGGCTATTATAGGCACTGCAGTAGGCTATTATAGGCACTGCAGTAGGCTATTATAGGCACTGCAGTAGGCTATTATAGGCACTGCAGTAGGCTATTATAGGCACTGCAGTAGGCTATTATAGGCACTGCAGTAGACTATTATAGGCACTCCAGTCCAAATTCGACTGCAATAGTCTGTTGAGGAAGGCCGACTTTTGAAGCACCTCACTGGTGGGCAAAGCAATTAGGTGGCCGATTATTAATGAGGGGGGCAGCGTGTAAGAAATCAGTGAGGGGCACTAAGATTACGGAACTGAGAAACTGTAGGTGGAGTTGTGGGGTGTGCTGTTGTAATTATTGTAAATGGGAGCAGCTGGCGTAGACAGTGCTTGGTATTTGGTATTGTTGTGCCGTAGTGTATGGGCTGAGTGCTGCGCAAACACGGTATTAGCGGGTGCGACCCTCCGCACTTCCTGTCGTCATCATCATCATCATCATTGTCATTCCTTACTTCACAGCAGTTCAGCTGTTCTCAAGACAGTACGGTCTCACTGACCAAGCACTTCTTACTCATTGTTCTGACGAAAACTTTCCGATTATACGGCGTGTATTATTATTACTATTAGTTATGACCTTTATACAGGGTGTTTATTATTATTATTATTATTAGTTATGACATTTATACAGGATGTTTACAATTATAGACCTGAAACGAACCATGTTTCTAGGTTGTATAGTATTGCAACTATTCTGTAGTTACAATTTATGCTACATATAATGCTATTTCCCACGTTCAATGTTCTGTACTTTACTCCATTACTTCCCGCAGTACGTGTGCAGTGCCAATATGGCTGTTTGCTGTAGTTACTTGATGTCGTGCTTTGGAGGTATGTTGCTGAGGTATTTTGTGAGTGATTTTGAGATGGTTACAGTTGCCTGTATTATTACAAGTGTCACTTTTGTTTTTACATTGCACATGCGCTGTATTTGTGTTGCATTATTATTATTATTATTATTATTATTATTATTTCGTACGTGTTCTCTGTTACCCTTTTGTTCTTTTGTGTTTGTATGTTGTGCTGTTTGTGTTATTGGCCACCTGGCTGGTGACAGCGTGTTAATAAAGAAGAATAATTCAATTCAATTCAATTCAATTCAATTCATTCTGGTTTATTAATGTGCCGAGTCAATTACAATAATAATAATAATAATAATAATAATAATAATAATAATAATAATGGTGTAGCACCTGCCTGGGGACAGAGGAAGACCACGATAGGCAGCAGTCATTGTTTCCATCAGGCGTGTTCTGACAGTATCTGTCTGTCTGTCTATGCACGCAGTACCCCGCAAGATTCTCAAGGATCGCTTCGAGGAGGAGCCACAGGAGGACGAACTGACGGCCGCGGCGACGGGCGACTCCGCGGACGAAAACGAAGACTTCGACAGCTACGACACGGACGAGTTCTTCCGGGAGAGCGCAGCGTTCTCGCCGTCGCCCAATTTGGACGGCAACCCGCACGACAAGAACATCACGAAGGACCTGACACAAAGGACTACACCCAAAACACCGCCTTACATCAAGGCTAAGGGTGGTGTAACAGGTAATGCTGTGCTTGTGGCATGTCTGTTGGGCGTCGTACTTTGTGCATGTTAGCGCTGCCAGGCCTGCGGCACCAACAAGCTAACAAACGGCAAAACTACAGTAGACTCTAACTCTACAGTGAAGAGACACAGACAGTACTTCTGACAGTCAAATGGGGGCATAGGTCACAATGATCCCACTGTTCTAACAGATCAGTTGTTAATTCTAAACTGAATTTACCATAACTGATCACCAATCAGTCTTCTATTGACAATAAACTTCGCGTCAAAAGTATATACCGTATATTCTCGAATCTAAACCGCACCCGAATCTAATCCGCACCCAGTTTTTGGCGACTTCTTAAACGAAAAAAGTTAGTTCGCGATTCTAATCCGCACCTTTCCTTCAACCACCCCTTGCCCACGGGGCGACTGATTGAATAATATTGGATGTTACCAATGCGTTAAAATCCGACGCTACGCCTGTGGCCGATGAGTCATACCGATAGAGGCGGGGCCTTTCTCAACAGACGTGCGCAATCTCGTCTGAAGCCAGCTGATCCTTAGTTGTTGAAACGTGGGAGGTGCTTGTTCCAATTTGTCGTGTACCGTAGTTATGGAAGAGGGACACCTGAAATCTAAACGACTCTCATATACGGCAAAGTTCAAACGTGAAGTTATTCGGTGCGCAGAGGAGAATGGAAACCGCAAAGCCGCTGCAATTTTTGGAGTTGATGAAAGCAACGTTCGACTATGGCGGAAACACAAGGCAGCGATCAGCGGGTGTGAGGCGTCACGAAGCAAATTCACTGGACCCAAGAAAGGACGATTTCCTGAAATTGATGATGCAGTCTTCACGTTTTTTCAAGAGAGACGCAAGACTGGACTGTTTGTGAGTTATGATCTACTCGCGAGGAGGCGATAAAGAAGGCCAGATCTTTGAACATTCCTCGAATTATGAGTGATGACGGCGAGTCTGATGAATAATAAATTATAATAATAAATAATAAAATAATAGATTATTGTATTGTATTGTTCTTACGTTGTTTATTAATTACGTTAATTACGTTATTGTTATATTGTACAGAAGCTCAATCATTTTTCCAAAATCCAGCTCTAGACCGCGAGTCTAATCCGCACGCGAATCTAATCCGCATCTGATTTTTTTAGCCCTCTAAAACTGTAAAAAAAGTGCGGATTAGATTCGAGAATATACGGTATTTTTTCCAATGGCTCGACAGCCCCTTGGGGGACTAGGCCGCCTCATTATCTAGGCTTCACGATCACACTCAGACACACCACACTCGGTAGGACTCTTCTGGACGAGTGACCAGCTCGTCGCAGAGACCTCTACCTGACATCACACAACACTCACAACAGACAGACATCCATGCCCTCGGCAGGATTGGAACCCACAATCCAAGTAAGCGAGCGGCTGCAGACCGACGCCTTAGACCGCGCGGCCACTGGGATCGGCATTCAGTTTATAATAGCGTCACGAATTCTGTTTTAAATCCTCCAAGCTCAGTTTTGAACGATGAGATAGATATAATGTTTAATGTATCCCTATAGGACCCTAGGATCCTCTTCTTTGGGTATCGAGAAGTATATCCCTGGGTATAAAGCGGCCGGGGCGTGAAGCTGACCACTCACCTCCTTTCAGTACCGAGGTTAATAATGAGTGGAGTTATACCCCCACTTAGACTATACGCCTCCATGACCTGCATAAGGACCACTTTACTCTTAATCCAAAAAAAAATATCCCTAGAAGTTTAGAGCTAAGAACTTGGAGTCATGGTTCGTCTACCAGAGACCTTCCATCTTCCATAAAAATTTTTTACAGGCGTTCGGAAGCGCCTTGCGCGGTGTGTTCTTTACAAAAATATAAAATTTAAAACCAGCTAAATAAAAATGTTGGGAGTTGTTGCATCAGGCACTAATACAGTCTGTCACAAAGTAATTGTTTGAAATGTGTTTTTGCTGCTCTTCTTTGCCTGTATCCAGTGTGTTCTTTGTCTGTAGTAATACGCTGGTTTGTAGCTAAGAATTCTTAAGTAACGTGATGCTAAGTACGGTGTGTAAATTACAGCAAAAGCTGGCGACATCTGAATTCGTGTTGCAGGCACACACAAAATGGCCTGTATACGTACTTTGGCTACTACGAATAGTTGTCTCTTCTGTTTCCTGTCAGCCTGGCCTATACTGAGGCCTGCATGTGTCCTCTCTGTCTTTAGCTGTGATCCTATGTTCAGTAAATATTGTAAGTAAATTCATTCTCCTTTAACATGTTCCTCCTGCTTCATGCTTGACACAGAATTCTGTGCGATAGAAACTGTGTGTCTGTGATCTGAGCTAGTCCTTTTGTTAATGTATTTCTGTAGTAACCAATCATTTATGTTGTATAAATGGTTAACTTTGACCTTTGAGAGACTGTAGGGCATTTTTATTTTACTGGTCTCTTGAGACGTCAGATAGATCTATGGCGCGTTTGTGTGTGTGGTTGTGTATGTGTGTGTGTTTGGTGTATTTGTGTGTGTTTGTGTGTGTATATTTGTGCGTGTGTGTTTTGTGTTGTATATTTGTGCGTGTGTGTTTGTGTATGTGTGTGTTTGGTGTGTGTTTGTGTGTTGTATATTTGTGCGTGTGTGTTTGTGTTGTTTCTGTGTGTTTGTGTGTGTACATTTGTGCGTGTGTGTTTGTGTTGTTTGGTGTGTGTGTGTGTGTGCGTGTGTGTGTTTGTGAATGTTTGTGCATGTGTTTGTTTGTGTGTTTGTTGTGTTTGTGTGTGTGTCTGTATGTGTACATGCTTGTGCGTGTGTCTGTATGTATGTGTGTGTGTTTGTGTGTGTATGTTTGTGCGTGTTTGGTGTGTTTGTGTGTGTGTCTGTATGTGTGTATGCTTGTGCGTGTATCTGTATGTATGTGTGTGTGTTTGTGTGTGTCTGTATGTGTGTGTATGCTTGTGCGTGTGTCTGTATGAATGTATGTGTGTGTGTTTGTGTGTGTGCGTGTGTGCGTGTTTGTGTGTGCGTGTGTTTGTGAATGTTTGTGCGTGTGTTTGTTTGTGTGTTTGTTGTGTTTGTGTGTGTATGTTTGTGCGTGTTTGGTGTGTTTGTGTGTGTGTCTGTATGTGTGTATGCGTGTGCGTGTGTCTGTATGTATGTGTGTGTTTGTGTGTGTATGTTTGTGCGTGTTTGGTGTGTTTGTGTGTGTGTTTGTGTGTGTGTCTGTATGTGTGTACGCTTGTGCGTGTGTCTGTATGAATGTGTGTGTGTCTGTATGTGTGTATGCTTGTGCGTGTGTCTGTATGTATGTGTGTGTGTCTGTATGTGTGTATGCTTGTGCGTGTGTCTGTATGAATGTGTGTGTGTCTGTATGTGTGTACGCTTGTGCGTGTGTCTGTATGAATGTGTGTGTGTCTGTATGTGTGTACGCTTGTGCGTGTGTCTGTATGAATGTGTGTGTGTCTGTATGTGTGTATGCTTGTGCGTGTGTCTGTATGAATGTGTGTGTGTCTGTATGTGTGTATGCTTGTGCGTGTGTCTGTATGTATGTGTGTGTGTCTGTATGTGTGTATGCTTGTGCGTGTGTCTGTATGTATGTGTGTGTAAACAAGTCACGTGTTCTAGAGCACTGCACTGTCAGTTCGTTATGTTGATCCACTCTCCCACCAAGCAGGCCAGCTTCTCACTGAAATTGTCCCTCCATAAAAACTCATGAACCCTGACATAGACGTCCGGAAGTTTACCCCCCTCCCTTCCCCTCCTCCCAACATCATTCCTTTCGTAAATTGATCGAGGGAGACTGTTTTGCTGCTGAAAAGACACTTAGCGTGGCGGTTTCCACGTGTGTGATCTTACGGCGAAGTATTGCATGGATCATTGTTGGCACGGGTCCATCGTCTGTTGTGCACAGCCCTGCGTAGAGTAACAATTTGTCTTCACTGGGCATTATTAAAAGAAAGAATTGTCATGTGCATGTGTTAAGGTCTTTTTCTTGTATTATATGTTTCGGCTGGTGCTGCCTGCCTTCTGTTTGCAGTGTTAGAGCATTATCACTTGAATTCTAGGCCTAGTGTTATATTTGGGGCATTTCATTTCGTAATTATTCTTTGTTTGCTATTTTCCTGTTAAAGCCGTCATGTCTGTTTATCCTGTATGTTATATACACAATAAATTGTTTGTGTTGTGTTAGTCGATCATTGCCAGAAAGATTCGATAGATCGAAACTTCTTGCAATGTGATATTGATGTTATGTAGCATGTTGATGTTCAACTGTTCACTGACATCTGATTGTTAATCTCGTCATGCAGTATTATCGGATGCGTTACGCTCTTTGTGAAAGTTCGTTTTATTGACACACAGTTGAAACCAGAGGTTTTGTCAGCAAGTGTTTCTGAATGTGCCCAGATAATCCGTTACAAACGAAGGCAGTCCACAGAACCGACAGTCGCTTGTTAATTACAGCTGTGATAGCATTGTGTGCAGCCAGTGACGTGATTATAGATTGTGTACGAAGCTTGAAAGTAGGCGGAAAGGCTGCATGAATTCATAGTTTGTCTGCGTTATGACGTGAGGGTGAATGTACTCTGTATAAGGTTACTTATGTTGTATTTTTCTGGACACACCGTCCTATGTTTCATGTCCAATTTGGGGCTAAAGTTTTTGATGATGTAATGATTTATTTATAATATGATATATAAGTGGCTTTGTTCGGTCCGTTCTTTATGGAAGGTTACGTATTTCTACATTTCTAATTTCACTAACATGTTACTTTAAGTGCGTATTAATACTATATAATATCCATTATAATATCCAGACTTAAAATATCCATTACGAAAAAGGAGTTTCATATGTTCGTTGATGTTATTTCATTAATAAATTTGAAATTTACGTCGCAAGAAATTTCGTTGTAATTTTCGTGGTGTTTTCCTTGTGTTAATTTTTTGTTAAATGGCACCCCACCCCTCCCAGCAGAGTAACAATTGTTCACTGCTGACTTAAATGTTTATTACATTTTATTAATGAAGGCTGCCATTGGCGGTTGAACACCATGGGGGGGGGGGGGCATACATCAGAACTCAACCAAAACCACTAAACTTCTTGCAGTAAAGTCGCTGAACTACCACACTAACAGCTCTGCCCCTTCGTTCTATACTGCTAGTGTGTGTTTTTATTTCTATTTTACATAAT
>JAJKFL010000341.1:0-27240 GCA_021186555.1 Reticulitermes speratus
AGGTAATCACTGTCAGTATTCATGTGAATAGAATGGCTAGACAACTGGAAAGGAATACTGGAAAATATCCTACAGGAGGAAGCCAAACAGCTACAGTAAGATGTTGCAGGAGTCAAGTAATTGGAATTCTATCCATGGCCTCAGTGGAATTATTCTCAGCACATTTACACACAATTATAATGTATTGCTTTCAAATTAAGCTGTGTAACTCTGAGAAAGACAATCTTGAGAAAAGGCATGAGAAGGGAGAGGACAGAAGAGGAAAAACACACAAACAAGCACATACACAAAATTCCCCTTCTTCTTACTGTACATGTAGTCACAACTATTCTGTTTATATAAATGAATATAAAGGTACAGAGAAGAGGTAGTATTCTTCTCCTTCTCCTACTTTCTTTTTTGGCTTAGCTCAACAAAACCTATGTAATGCCAAAAAAAACTGACTAAAGAGCATGGTACTATGTGTTTTGTGCTTCACTTGCAAAAACTATTCTGGGCTTGAACTACACTGCGAGTTACAGGAAACAATCTGCTGCTAAACCATGGAAGGCATTTATACCCTGCTATACAGAGCCATCACTGATTGGCAACTTTCATCCCTCATTGCAAGAGGTCGTGGGCTAGGATAGCTCAGTCAGTATAGCGAATTGCTACAGGCTTGACGGTCCGGGGATCGAATCCCGTGGGGGCGAGATTTTTCGCAACCATCCAGACCGGCCCTGGGGCCCACCCAGCCTCCTATACAACGGGTACCGGGTACGGGCAGAGCGGCCAGGGCGTGGAGTTGACCGCCCACCCCCATCTAGTGCCAGGGTTAAAGAAATGGCAGAGCTATACCTCTACTCCCCCTCTGGGTTTCATGGCCTGTTCTAGAAAGAACCTTACCTTTACCTATTGCCAGAGGTCACTCAGGAGTCATCATTGTGGAGTAAATATTAGAAAAATATTCACTATTACAGTGCCAAGTAAAATATCATTAACGAAAAATTTCTGCCACCATTTTGTTTAGCAGGGAAACAATCAGTATAAAAATATCTGACATAAAGTATATCACAATACTGTACTTACGAGACAAGTTTCCCCACGCCAATTTGAAGGACTGGCTGTGGAAGATGCATCTCAATTAAGAGATCAGTTGGTTTATAGCCATGCATCGTACCGTCTTCTAACAGTTCAATTGAAGGCTGGAATATACGCACGTATCCAGAATGACTACCAACTATTATTTTATCATACCGATCACCCAAATTGGTGGTGATAATGCACGTCTGATCAAATGTTTCATCTTCACCACACTGTGTAGACCACAGATCTCTCGCTTTAAACAGGGACATATTACTAGCCGTTTTCACCAGCAAACCTTCAACTGGAAAGTACACAGCACTTTGTCAATTTATGAAATTGCTCATCCCAGGCTACAAGAATATGTCACCTTACCTCTTAATGTCTAAGTAAAATACATTATCCACCTATTCCAATTCATATATAACAGCCATGAGAATTTTTTTAAGTGAGTAAGGCACACCTAACAAATTTTCAAATTTGACAAGTTCAATTTACGGAATGTCCAAGGAGAAAACAAATTCTAAGACCATCTCATGTAGTCGAACAGAATCGACCACCTTGCGCTAAGGAACGCAGGAAATTCAAATTTATCAGTGCATCCCGCCCATGATTTAGATTTACAACATCGGTGCCACGGATTGGAGCTGTTGCAAACCACGGATAAGAGTTACTGTGCCTATGCATGATTAGTCCCACATTCTTTTATACAGTACTTATTGCTTTTCCACGGCAACAATTGTTACACAAAGGCGCCTCAATGTTACGTTATACGTACATTGCCTCGCTTGTTACTGTTAACAGCAGTCTAGTATCTGCTGTTTAGCACAGAGGAGGGGAAATGAGGCATATTAAAGTGCTGAAGACTAAACAGATAAGCAATGTGCGTATAGAGGAACATTGTTTCTCGTTCGCGTAAATATTGTCACCATGGAAACGAACCAGTGAGTTCCGTCTGTATTGTTGATCTACACGTCGGTATAAACAATATAAAACTGTTGAATGTTGCCATGAAAACGCAAAAATTGTTTGCTCTTGCGGTACAAGTTACTTTGTATTGGTGTGAACAACACAGATGTATTTATGTCTTCATGCAAGGTGGCCGATGTTTTACTCGGAATTTAACCAAATTTGGACTTCCTCGACATATTTTTTTTTATAAAAGTCCCCTATATCAAATTTCAAGAAAATCCGTCCAGTGGGAGATGAATACATGCGTACACACGGACGGACATTCGTGAAGACGCATATATCCGCTTCTGTCATCCTACGCGATCAAGCCTAAAAGCAGCTATTTATATGTCTTCTTAATCGAAGCACACATTGTTCCCTGTGAGGTCCAAACTCTATATGCTGTACATTCATATTCTTAATATCACTCCTACCTCCTCCACTCTCATAATTCGCGGATGCTAGAACACTCAACATTGTCAGTAACTGCATTATTAAGGCTATGTGCTGTTTAATTGCTTTGAACTTTTATCGGAATAAATCGTAGTCCTCATCCTGGTCCACACCGTACGAGAACGGATCCACGGGTCTCTTCATATTCTGCAGTGGGTTGATTTTTTACTTGTGGAGCTACTCTGCTAGGTACCAACTACCGTCAGTGGATTTGGTTTATGAAAGCTAGAGTAACAGGTTATCAGCCTTACCTGCAACAAACACAAAACATGAAGGGTTAAATGCTGGAATCATAAAGTCAATTGAAAATTTAATTAGCATACAACAAAAATGTTACTTTAAGTAGACCCAATTTTCCACACACACACACACACACACAAAATTACTTTATACATAGCGAATAACATATTTACATATGTTCAATGCACACAGTTTCATAAACCTACGCAACATATACACGACCTGTTCAGTACGGTACGTCACCAACCTGTGAAGCAAATTACACGTGCGTCCCACCCACGAATGAATACATTAACTTTGTGGCCCTCGCGTCGAAATAACATTTCGATGAAACCAGGAGCTGCATTTACCACACCAAACTGCACCTCGAACGACCGATGCTCGTAAAAGAGGGGCTGTATCAAACTGACACAAAACCAAGACCGGCAACTTTTTTAATGTAAACCTCCTACACCAAATTACATCGAAATCCGTTGTGATTTCAGATATTAAACTTGTGGACATGACACTCCCATTATGCGTTCGTTTGTGCGTTTACAAACAACGTGAAAAGAGATAACTTCTGCAGCCAAGTTACATAAGAAATAATACATGGCAAAACTGCAATCTTCAAAAATATTTCAAAAACGAAGATACAGGTAATGCTGTTAGCTATAAAGGGATATAAGTGGAATACAGGTAGAGCTCCACTCATTCTTAACCTAGGCACTGGATGAAAATGAATGGTCAGCTTCATGTCCCGGCTGCTTAACCCGGAGAAAGAACCCCCCTTACCCATTGAATAGGAGGCTGGATTGGCCCCAGGGCCGGTCTGGAGAACAAAAATTAGTGAAAATGAAAACAGCGCAGTCAATGCACGAAGACATGACCTCTGAAAAGACAAAGGCCTATACATACGATCTCAGAATACTTCAGCACCACAGTGATGTAATTTACTGCATCAAAATGATGAAAACAAATCACCAGCAAGTTGGCTGAAGACATGATAATAGTGACTTGTATTTGGGAGGTGTCTGGTTTGAATGTTGGCTTGGACTGCAACAGTACTGATTTTTTTCCATGGTTTTCATCAGTCCTTCCAGATAAGTTCCTGGATAATGGCATGAATTATATAACAGCTGTTTCTTTCAACATTGTTTGTAATACTGTAACATAAGGAAGCTTGCAGTTTGCATTTTGTCTACCACAAATCTCTCGCAAGTATAGTAGTTAGATTCATTGATATGAAGATGCCTTCCAGTAAGATGCTGTGTCTTCACCATAATCTAGTTTATGAAGTATGTCAGTTCTAAATACAAACTCCACCTTTCAAAGAGGATTTTGTACAATAATGAGCCCCAAGGTTGTAGTTATCTATGCTTATATTATGTAACTCAAATTGATTCAAGTGGTGTTCAGTTAAACAAATGATGTGGGGATAATGTGGGTATAAAAAAAACTCAACAATTCATTAGTTTTATATTTTAGACTACAAATATTCTGATGGTGAACTTTAAATGAAGTTTGTGAATCAGGTAGCATTGAATAAACATTATTAGTTGAAGATATCAAAGTTATGTTCAAAAGATCTTGGTTACTTAAGTCAGTAATAACTGATTGACAGTTATCAGTATTAGCTAATTGAGAAGTATCAGTATTCACAGTCTGTATTATCTAGTCTTATCATTTTATTTCCCATAAAAAGTTATCTTTTTTAGTAACAGGTACCTTTCTTCATCTAGTAGATATACGGTTTGCCACATTTTCCTTTAAATTATTAGTACTTTTAGGTACTGTTGATATATTATGAGAGTTGGAATTGACCGGAATTGATGTTATGTGGTTCATTGTTCCTCTATGACCATTAACATTCACACTATTACAGTCAGTATCAGAATTACATTTCATTTCAGTAATTGAAAAATCACTACATCTATCAATGCTATTTTGATTAGTATTGTCCACTTGGACTTTTCCAGTCCATGCTGGTGGGTTTGTCTTCCTTAAACTGAAGGATTTTCTCAGTAGTTAAAACAATTTGGTTACAGATAGCTTCCTTACCTAGCCCATTAAGGTGAAGGCCATGACCAGTAAAATATTTTGTACTAGAACCCACTTCTAAAATTTAGATATGATTATTGAGCTTCCTCTAGTACCAGTATTAAGAATGCCTGGAGCTCGTCCTCCTCCCCTCTAAACCTCATAATGGTTTGGTGCATAATTAAGCAGAAGACAACGTAATTTTACTTCGATGTCTGAAACACAACTAATTAAAGTGTAACAATAAGAATGTCACTGTTCAAAATATTGTCTCCTATGGTTGTGAGCCACAGTCACAATACACAATATTTCAGAGCCCCTTTTCTTGAACATCTTTACAGTTCAATCCATGTAAATGAGTACAAAGAAAAAAAATAAGGAGAAATAAATAAATGAAAGGAAAGACACAAAGAAAAATGAGTGGAAAGACAAAATAAAAGACAGTAAGGATAGAAACACAGTAGAAGTGAGGAAAGAATGAGAGTAAGATAGATGGTTTTGTAATTGGTTGCTATGAAGAGAAGGAACAAGGGAAAAGATGAAAAGAGAAAGGAGACAGAAGTGGCAAAAAGCAACAAACGAACACACAGACACACTAACCAATTTTGCCATTTACTGCCAGTATTTAAACTGCAGGATTATGGTAACACATATAAGTAAGCACCCTGCAGAATTGGACTTAAGCAGATGCTGAGGGTGCTTGCTGTTAACACACTTTGTGGTCAGCTATCTCACAATATTCAGTTTAATCTTCCTTCCTGTATATGTGTATGGACTCCATTTCTGCCTGTGAATGCACGTTTGTGTTTTAGAGCCAGAATTAAACTACATATTAATTATGTACCTCTTATAACCATAAACATATTTTTATTAATGTTCAAAGAGAGGATGTCAGTTTCTGTCATTGTTGCCATCTTTGTCAGGGCCAGGGTCCTTACCCAACTGCCCACTGTGTAGCAGATATCTTCCCCGGGTGGCAGCAAGGTGAATATTTTAAGTGAATAAATGATAATAAATAATGTTTGGTGAAGAGTACAAAACACACAACTCATCATTATGCAATTTTTCTCCATTGTCCTGTTCCTTCTCCCTCTTAGGCCCTATTCTCAAATACCCTTAACCCATGTTTTCCCATGAAGCATGAGACGAAGTTTCTCACCCACGTAAGTCATAGTTCTGCATGTTTTAATCTTTATATTCTTAGGTAGTAAACTGGAAGACAAAAATTCTGGACAAAATTCCCACAATTTAATGTGCTCTTAATTTCAGCATGCATGCAATTTTGATTCAATAAGGTTGTGATTTGTTCTGCATTCTGTTCATGAGACAAGAATATATACGTTTCTAGACCAGTCTCCTTACTAGCAACTACTGTAATAAAGCTTCTGTGCCTTTTTTCTAGCATGTTTTTTGCCTAGTAAACTAACAATGAGCATAGAACAGAAGCTGATGTGCCCTATTTAGCTTCAATCCCTCATGGTTTCGTTGAACATTCCAAATGCTATATTCTCAAGTAAAGGTGAAAAGCAATGGCAATAAAGTATCCATTTGTTTCAAAACATTCTAAATAGGAAATATATCAGAAAAAGTTTGCCTATCTGGGCTTTACTATGGGTTTAATTTAAACACATTTTATGAACATAAGTAGTTTCATGGGGAGAGTGAACTCAGGGAGGATATTATACAAAATCTTCCTTGAACCTGAATGTGTATTTTGTTGAACTATATAAGTAACTGATGCACACCTCCTCTGTATCGCCCCCCCCCCCCCACCTCTTAATTTTTTATTAACTATTTAACGAATGCAGAATATATGATCAACAGATGATGTGTTCCATTGAAATCTACACTGATGGTCCCAAACAATTCCATCTACACTTGAGTTAATGTTAGTACATATTTTCTATGAGCTCCTTCACTGTTGAGGCAGTTCTTCTTTATTCCTATTTAATTAATGAGTTAATGTATCCAAAACTCACTGTCCTACCTCCTGCTTGAGTGAGTTCTGCAAAAATTTGATAAAATATTTGTGACTTATATCTTGCTGCACTTCATAAGTAATGAATTGTACTGATCATTTCATCATTGGTTGCTGTGTAGGAAGTCTTGACATACAGAAAGTGTAATTAAATAATACACAAATAAATATAATCGCCCACCTGCATCTAGTGCAGAAGTTAAGAGAGCATGAAGCTGTTACTCTTTTCCCTCTTCAATAAAGTGCACTTAAAAAAGCAGTGTCATCTTTAGCATTAAGTTGAAAGGAGAATTACTGTGTACAGTGACAAATCATCTCTTTATTATGATATCAATGTGGACACTCTTTGGCTCTGTCACCCTTTCTGCCTCCCTCACCTCCTCCAACATTGCACTGATTGCTTTCTGTATGAACCTTGAAATTATAGTTTGGACCAGAGATGGCTGTGTCAGTAACTTACCTGCTGGGTGGTGTGGCCAAGGAGTTGTGGTTTTATTAAATTATTAGCGGTTGCACCACCTTGCAAGGGTTTTTTGTTTCTGTCATGTGTTAGGTATGAAGCTGTCAATGTGTGTTTGCATGCTGAACAACGGTATTGGTAATCTGGCAATTCACAAAAATATGTAACTACGTTCTGCTACTTATTCACCCATTATTTTTAATAACTTATGGTTCATTACTTTGACTTTTCTCTAATGTTGTATGTGCAAGTTGCCCCTGCCATACGTTTCAACAGTTTCCCAAAATTCTTTGATCCATGTAAGTGTGATTCTAAGAGCAGATGGGGCAAATAATATGTCAAGTATTATAGCCCAGGATAATAAAAATAACGTATAGAAAAAAATACCAATTTATTTAACATACCATTACAGAAATTTCAAATATTCATCACACTAACATTGAATAATGACTGTATTTAGAGCAACAGTTTATTCACATTTTGTACCTAATTATAAACTTAAAATTACGAGGGGCGCCCAGAAAGTAATGCAACACATTTTTTTTCTCATTCACAATTGATTTTATTAAAACTTCAAATATGTCACATCATTACATGAATCTTTGGCTACCTAAACCTATTTTTCAACATAGTCTCCTAAATCTTTGGCCTTATGCCTCTGAGATGCGAGAGCCTGTGTGCCTTCGAGGTACCACTCTGCAGGTCTCTGTCGCAACCACCTCTTTACTTCGGTAATGACCTCCTCGTCGTCCTCGAACCTCTTTCCGCGGATTGCATCTTTCAAGGGACCGAAAAGATGGTAGTCAGAAGGACACAGATCAGGGCTATAAGGAGACAGGACAGTCCACTGAAGCTTTGTGATGGCCTCTCGGGTACGCAGACTTGTGTGTGGCCTCGCATTGCTGTGGTGAAGAAGCACTTTTGTCACATCTTTATGGGAACGAACCCTCCGGAAACACTTCTTCAGAGTTTCCCTTGAAAGATGCAATCCGCGGAAAGAGGTTTGAGGACGACGAGGAGGTCATTACCGAAGTAAAGAGATGGTTTCGACAGAGACCTGCACAGTGGTACTGCGAAGGCACACAGGCTCTCGCATCTCGGTGGCGTAAGGCCAAAGATTTAGATGGAGACTATGTTGAAAAATAGATTTAGGTAGCCAAAGATTCATGTAATGATGTGACATATTTAAAGTTTTAATAAAATCAATTGTGAATGAGAAAAAAAATGTGTTACATTACTCTCTGGGCACTGTAATTACAACATTTTCTAATAAAGTATACAACTTAAAAGTAAGGAAGGCCAAAAGTGGCCCGTTGCATGTTCTACTTTTCACCATACAACAGTGATCAGTTCCTGTATTTAGAGCACTATATGTATTAACAAAAATTTACAATAAATTATACTACCTACAATTAAGGAAGGACTGTCATGGCACGTGCCATGTTCTACCAGACACAGGTCCAGTAAATATTATGTCCACTACATGGTGCACTGGCAGTGTGAGTGCAGATGTACTCTGTTGCTGCAGGAAATGTACTGTACGTGGTCAAGAAAGAATATGTTCACTGTTTGTGGGGAATTTTTGAGCACTCTCCATACAGTCCCAACGTTGCACTGCGTGATTGTCACTTGTTTCTCCACCTCGAGGAACTTTTGGCCGTCCAGAGTCTGATGAGTGGCCAAGAAACAGAACACGTTGTGCAAGACTGACTGCAAGGCTTGACAGCAACCTTTTTTGATGAAGGCATACATAAGCTTATGCCACGATGACAGGTGCCTAAATTTACATGACCACCACGTGGAGAGTAGTGTAATGTGGGTACCAACATGTTGCACGCAATAAAGATATTTTTCAACAATTCTTTAAACCGTTTTTACACACAAACAGTTCTTACATTCTTGACGCACTATGTAGATAGTTCTCTTATTGGTCTCTTCACCTCCACTTCTCATAGGTCTATATACGTGTAACTGACACAGTCGGGACCAAAGAATTGCTAGCCATCATTTTCAGTTCTTCTGTTAAACATCAAATTTGGCAAAATTTTGATGGCCGCAATTCTTGGAGAAGCCCCTCAATAACTCCTGGTCTTTATTACAAAGAGGAAGAGCAGGAGTTATCAGGGCACCGATGTCCACATTTTGTTTACTTGCCTGTAAAAAGAAACACAAATGTATAAGTAATGTAGACAACTGTTATTTCCTTCAATGTTAAAAAGTGTCCTGTTACCAGATGTTAGAGACTAAATTAAGGTTAATAGTGATGATATGTGATGTGTTAAGTGTCTGATTTAGATAATTAGACATTAAAATACAGCACATCAGTGTTACCTCTGAAACAAGACACTGTCATATAAAATAATATATGTCTGTGAAAGTGACAGACATTTTAGGTATGCTGTGTGAAATATACAACATAAAATGCCTGTGTGGAGGTCATGTCCCTTCATTTGTTCAACTATTAATACATATACTTATAATAATTTATTAATTATCCTGTACAGTGGAGATGCAGACAGTGGCCCATGGCTACCGAGCTACACAGCATCACATCCCAGAAGAAAATAATCTTCAATTTCAACCCCGATTTTTCTGACTCATACATAAGTATCATTTCAGTTTCTGGTTTTAGTTTTCAGTACAAAGTGTTACCAAAATCCCCTGATGAAGTGTGTCACTGAGGAATATGTGGGGTTCATCTTCCCCAGGGCAATATATTTAGAAACAAATAGGCAGAAACCCAGTCCTTCATAACTGAATAGAAATATGACACCTGATTGCAGAAGACATTAAAAAACTTCGGGTAAAATATAGTTGCTGATCCTCATTGATATGAATCTTATGCTGCGGAATAATCTGTATTTTTACACCAACTTAAAAACACTTAACTAAGTACTGTACATGATCTACATACAGACATGAACATTTATAATACACACATGCACACACAGAATACCTGTCAAGTTTTACCACTTGGTGACAGTGTCCTTGCTAACTTGTAGTCTTAATGCCAACTGCATATGACAAGAAATGAATGCAGAATCGGTCCTACTTACTTTCACATGTTTTGGACGGAAGGGTGGTCGCTCCTGTTTCTTTTCAAGTTCTTCCCATTCGACAGGTTTGAAGAACGGGTGGCTTCTTATGTCATCAGTGTCCACCAGCCTTCTTGAAGGGTCCCTCCTCAGAAACTGAAAACAAAAGCAAAGAATTAATGCACCTGCACTCCACTCACTGCAGCTTTGCTCCTCACAAATGTTGCAAGTTTGTAAACAAACTGTCCATAACTGATGTAGTTTTAATAACATGGCACTGAGTTGAGTTTTGTTGCAGCATTCAAAGCATATTGCTTGTACACATTATCACAGAGTGTGACTTTCATAACACCAATTAGGTAAATGAACAACAGTATTATTAATATAATTACTAAAAATTTAATTAGTTAACAATGCATATAGTTAGAAATGCAGACACCATTTACTTGAATCTTTTATTTTTCCCTCAGACAGTACCAATTTCAGTTGTGTACCTTTCAACACAACAGTTCTGATTTTAAACTGGTTTTCACCATAATTGTGCCACCTATTGTATCAACCTAAAATGTAAAACTTTTACAAAGTTAAGCATTGGAACTGTGTACAATGTTTTATCATTTATGGACAGTGAAGTTCTTAAAAGTTTAAGGTACTATATGGCAAGTTTTATATGCTACAAAGGATGGCCCAGCAGTCAAAGGAAAATTGTGCTGAATATGGGATACAGAAAGTTCTTAATTCATGAAGTTACATAAGAGAAACATACATCTTTAATCACAGATATCTCGCACTTCAAGCAATAAGGAAACTCAACTGGAAATATATATATATGAAACATATCCTTTTCTCTCGCATGCTAGGGAATTTGTGGCGTCACATCACACAACAGGAAGTACGTCAGTTAATATGCAAAGGTGAACAAATAATTAATTACCATATATGCCAGAGGGGAAAATGGACTAGTTCTTAATCCTCCGGTAAAACAAAAATCTAGCCAAAGCATTTTGGATGACAATAATGAAATGCACTCCATACATTACAAAAAATGGCTGTGCAAAAAGCAAAACCCAAATTTCATGCCACACTTGTTGACTGTGGGCAACAACACACCGTATCAAAACATGCATATAGTATAGCCCCACACTTACACAGAAAAATGTGGGAATCATTAATTTGCTTCATAGACACAACATTCATTAGTCTGTTAAAGTGGTGAAACAACAGTTGTAGAAATTAATTCTAATTCATAGACCACCCTACAAGAAATTCTCCACGGACACACCGTTCTTCATTCGTCTTCTAACAACCCTGATGCCATGAAACCCACAAAAACCAACTTGGAACAGTAAAACTAAATTGTTTTGCAAAGAAACATTACACACCAGAAGATGCTAAAAAGTTGTGTGAAAAAATTTAGTGCAGTAGAAATACTCCAGTGTTGTCCTGTTTGTTACCATATCAAGAATCTTGAAAGGGATTCTTGCAAAACAAATGTTTGGTTGACCTAAGTGTAGAGCAGTTGAGAAGTCATTTATATAGTCACAAGTACTAGCGATGAAGTTTCAGGCGTTTAAGATTGATAATTCTGGGGCATCAGTTGATATTATGGCAAAAATAATGTGTCTGCCTGGTGTGCCACACACTGTATGGACAAACATCACTGGCATGCTCCCGTCTTAGAAATTCCACTTATACGAGTATATGAAGTCACCCATCAGCACAGTTACACTGTGTGTGGTGTACCCAACTTTGTGATGATGTTACTTTTATACTGAAGCATGTGGAGAATGAAAGATGTGTGAAGTCAGAAAATAAACCTCCATATTCGGTGCCTTTCCGTTATTAGACTGCTACACAGTTAATTTTTTCAGACTGGGTAGTGCAGTTACAGTCAGATAACATACACAATTGCATAACATTACAAAGAAAATAATTATGACACCATAGAACTTTCTGCCTGTGTGAATTTAGCAGAATAACCGGATAGGAAGAACAAAGATGTCTCATTGTTAAGTATCTGTGTTTAGCATGAATGTAAACACAGACTAATGTGTGACATGTTAATTATATTAGACCTTATAACACAACTTTTAAAAAGCTAACCCTATACAGGCAGGGAGAGGCCCTTAGGGCTCTAAGAGGTTGATGCTCCCAGGATTTCTAGACAGTCAGCAAATGAAGGTGGCAAAGTTGTCAGCCCTACGCACTGGCCACCTTTATCCCTCAGGAGATATCCCTGTTACTCATTTCTGTTAGAGGCCGAGTCGACCCCTGCGCCACAGTGTGGCTGAGGATTATTATTGCCACCATCAGGGGGATCGTTGAAGTTCAACGATCCCCCTGATGATGGCAATGTAGAAGTGCCGAAATGCGTATTGGGGTAATCTTTTAATAAAGAAATCAATGACAAAACTTGTCTTGGTGCATTTGTTGGTGTGAGTTAATCAATTGTACAAAAATGCACGGTGAATATAATGTGAAATTCAGAGTGAATGCATATTTCATAGAGTGTGAAAATGAAGCTGAACCTGAGTGTCAGAATGATGATCTGTAGATAGGTGTTGAGGGAATCGCATATGTTACACAAACATGAAACTCTGATAAAACAAACAACACCCAAAATATATATAACCTTTCATAGATCCAGAGGCACAAAATTCTTTCATAATTATTTAATTACAATAGGTGTTGAAAACACTGCATAAAAGAGATTTAATGGTAACCTTTTTAACGCCCTAGTTTTTATGTTAATCATACTTGCAGTATGGACACAGCCTCCCTGGACAGTGATTCCGGGTACCAGATGCTGTCATAGACAATGGAGTCCAGCACCGTACAATCATCATGGGGCCAGAAAGGGCGATGACCAGCCAGCATCTCATAAATCGTTACTCCTAGGGCCCACCAGTCAACTTCATGCCCGTACAGCAGTCTTAGAGCTATCTGCAGATACCACAAGAGAAAATCAATCAATTTTTAAGTTAGTCAGATAAGACAGAAGAATAAAGTACCATCAACACAACTAAACTGTCTGTATTATTCAACGTTGTAATGTTTTGACTGCAAGGGGTCATCTTCACTATCACCATTCAAGCTAGAAACATCCATAAATATAACTTGACATTCTAACTAATATTTTAGACATAGCAACATGTAACTTAGTATAATGTGATAACTGAGAACTCAATTAATAACTGCAATGCAATTGTATACAACCTTTTGTGGGGTTTTTAAACAAATTTTAGCCTGAATATGACCTACTGCAGTCGAAACATATTACAACAATAAATACAGACATTTTAGTTGTGTTGACAGTACTTTATTCTGTTATCAAACAATAGTTGAACTCAAATTTCTACCTGTTGAATAACAACAATTAAACTTACTTTAAATAGGATAACAACATTAACACAAAATTAAAATTGCTGATCAAGATACAAAGCAGTCATATTTAGTTACCCCTATCTTGTGTCGAGGTTAAAGAAAGAGTAGAGCTATACCTCTACACCCCTCTGGGCCATCATGGTCTGTTCTACGGTGAACTTTAACTTTAATTATATTAATATTATCTTACAGGATATTTACATACTGGCGCCTAACGGAAGTCGCAAGTGAGTGGTTGTTTGTGTGGATATGTGGTTTCTATTCGGATATCAGATATTTCGAGCTTTTGCCATGTCCTGCTTTGGCCAGTGAAGGATGCCAGTTAATATTGCTGCTGTATGCAGTGGCAGTTTTTTAAACAGTACAAACCTATACCAGTTTATGATCAGTTACACTGAAATTATTAGTTGATTTGGTGACCAATTAGTATGAAGTTGTAACACAAGTTTCTACGTAAATATGGCGGGTGATAACATGTTTTAACAAAGAGATGTCTAGAAAATATGTGGAATATGACAGGAAATTGTAAAGTCATTTAAAAATCCAGTAATATACATTCACAATATCAGCTTAAAATTATCCAGTCTTCCCACAAGCACTTGAAATATTTCTCTGATATCTGCAGTAACTCCACATAGAAGCAGGCATCATTCACTGTTACACCCCCTCGCCACGGTGAGGCACAGGACCTGGAGGGGGGATATGTAACCCTGCGTCATGCACAGGATGTCATATCCACATCCGAGACACTAGTCCAGATAGGGATGTGATGCTATCTGGAATTCGTGTTTTCGAGCTAAAGTAATATAGTGGTGGACTAACTAACTTACTTACTAAGTTACTAACTTACTTAGTAACTTACTCACTTAATTACTAACTAACTTATTTACTAACTTCCTTACTACTTTAATTACTGACTTAGTAACTAACTTACTTACTAACTTACTTACTAACTCACTTACTAACTTGCTTACTAACTTCCTTAGTTACTGTGGCAATACAATTGGCCAGTGTGGCTCTGAAAAGGGCCGTTTTGGCCATAAAAGTGCACGGTTTGGCCCTGCAAAGGGCCAATGTTGCAATACAGACGGCCGGCACGGTCATAAGAATTACCGGTGCCTGTGGTCGCGCTGGTGGTGGTGCTCGGTCTCTGTTCTGTCTGTCTCTGTCGAGGCCGTTGTTCCTGTGGACAAACCGTAAATATTCTAATTAGAACGCTAAATGCCACCATTATCCAGGAGAGGTAATAAGAAATTGTAGCGAATGTGCTGTGGATTTTACGTATGTTAAACCTGTTTTACACCCAAGTGGTACTTGCATTCTCGTCACACTACTTAGACAGTTCTCTTAGTGGGTCACTTCACCTCCACTTCTCATAGGTCTATATAGATGTAACTTACACAGTCGGCACTGAAGAATTGCTATCCATCATCTTCATTCCATCTTCAGTGAAATATCACTGATGACAATTCATACAGGAGAACCCCCTAAATAACTTGTTGTCCGCATTAAACACTGGAAGAGCAGGGGTAATGAGGGCATTCTTCTTTGCACCATTCACTTTACTTCTCTGTAAGGAGAACAAAGAGACATGTGTTAATTCCTTTAATGTTTCCCAGCTGTGCAGAAAATAGCCCTAAATTGCACAGCTGTTAATTCACTAGCCATGCACTGCCACACATTGCAGTCTCTCAATATGGTACTAATGGTACCTGTGCCCCAATTTGGAATAGCGCTGCAGTACTGTAAGAGTTAAAGTCTGCTGTTACCAGACATTACAGACTAAATTAAGGTTAATAGTGATGATATGTGATATGATGTGTTAAGTAACTGATTTGGATAATTAGAACTTAAAATATAGCACATCAGTGTCACCTCTGAAACAAGACACTGTTGTGAAATAATACGTGTCTTTGAAAGTGACACAGGCATTTTAGGTCTGCTGTGCAAGCCGTGTGAATTATACAACATAAAATGCCTGTTAGAGGTCATGTCCCTCCTTTTGTTGATGTACTAGTACATATACTTATAATAATGTTTTAATGATCCTGTAAAGACGAGATGCAGACAGTGGCCCATAGCTACCAAGCTACACAGCATCACACTCCACAAGAAAACAATCTTCAATTTCAACCCCGATTTTTCTGACTCATACATAAGTATCATTTCAGTTGTGTGTCACTGAGAAACAAACTGGGTGAATCTTCCCACGGATAAATATATTTAGAAACAAATATGGCAGATAGCCAGTTCTTCATAACTGTCTACACAATTTACATTTGAAATCAATAGAACTATCACACTTGTTTCCAGAAGAAGTTAAAAACTTTCAGCCAGCCTGCTAAAAAATAGTAGCTGATCCACATTGATATGAATTTTATGCTGTCAAATAGTATGAGTTTTTATACCAACTTAAAAACACTTCACTCAGTACATGATGTGCTTACATACATGTGCACTTACAATACACACCACACACACACAACAAGTACATATCAAGTTTTATCACTTTGTGACAGTGTGCTTGGTATAATACTGTTATTACCCTCACTAACTTCTGATCTTAATGCCAACTGCATATGACAAGAAATTAATTGGGAGTCTGTTCTACTTACTTTCACAATTTGCGGTCGGATGGGTGGTTGCACTTGTTTTTCTGCTAGCTCTTCCCAGTGCATGCCCTTAAAAAATGGGTGGCTTCTTATTCTTTGTTCAGCTTTCAGTCTTTGTCCAGGGTCCTTGTTCAGAAACTAAAAACAAAAGCAAAGAATTAATCCACTTGCACTCCACTCACTGCAGTTTGCTCCTCACAAATGTTGCAAGTTTGTAAACAAACTGTCCATAACTGATGTACAGTATTAATAGCATAGCACTAAGTTCAGTTTTGTTGCAGCATTCAAGGCATATCGTTGTGCACAATATCACAGAGTTGACTTTTATGACACCAATTATGTAAACACACAACACTATTATTGATATAATTATGAATCATGTAATTCACTCATAATTAGTTAATAATGCATACAGTGTGAAATGCAGACATCAGTTACTTGAACATTTTGATTATTTTTCCCTCAGACACTGCCAATTACAGTTGTGTACCTTTCAACACAACAGTCCTGATTTTAAACTAGTTTTCACCATAATAGTGCCACCTACAATGTAAAATTTTACAAAGGTAAGCATGGGAACTGTGTACATTGTTTTATCATTTATGGACAGTGAATCAACCTCTGGAAAAGGTGCAACAAGGAACTACGGTTTCTATGGACATCAGACAGTGTACTATAAGCAAGTTCAAAGCAGGCGACAAGCACAGTTCTAAGGCCAGCAATTCAACTGCCTTTCACACACCCATCAAAACATAATAGTGTTACATACACATCGAAGAGCCCCACATTTACACAGAAAAATGTGTGAGAACTTCCTGCCTGTGTGAATTTAGCAGGGAGAAAATAGATGTTTCAGTGTCAAATATCTGTGTTTAGCATGAATGTAAACACAGACTAATGTGTGATATGTTAATTACATTAGACCTTATAATACAAATGTTAAAAAGCTATCCCTATACAGGCCTGGACAGGCCCTTAGTGCTATAGGAGGTTGAGGCTTCCAGGATTTCTAGACAATCGGCAGATGAAGGTGGCAAGGTTGTCATCCCTACGCACTGGCCGTCTTTATCCCCAAGGAGATATCCCTGATACTCATCTCTGTTAGAGGCTGAGTCACCCCAGGGCCATAGTGCAGCAGGAAGGATTAAGTCAACGAAAAATCTCAATATTTGCATAAAAGAGATGTAATGGTAACCTTTTAATGCCTGAGTTCTGATATTAATAGTACTTACCCCTTCCAGTATGGACAAAGCCTCCTTGGACAGCCATTCTGGGTACCAAATGTCATCATAGGCGATGGAGTCGAGCACTTCATAGTCATCATGGGGCTCGAAAGGTCGAACACCAATCAACATCTCATAAATTGTTATTCCCAGGGCCCACCAGTCAATTTCTTGTCCATACTGCAGTTCTAGAGCCATCTGCAGATACCACAGAACAAAATCAAACAATTAGTTTAATTCAAATTTCTACCTATTTAATACCAAACATTAAACTTACTTTAAACAGGATAACAACATTAACACAAAATTAAAAATTGCTGATCAAGATACAGAGCAGTTATATTTAGTTACCTCTGGGGCCATGTAATCACGGGTTCCACAGAAACTTTGGGTCCTTGTCGTTGCAAACATCCCTTGCTTTGCTAGGCCAAAATCAGTGACCTTGATGTGGCCTTCTTTATCCAGAGGTCATTTTCCGTTTCAGGTCCCTGCATATCAAAGACACATTCACATAATTAGTGCAACTTTCTACAGTAGTTTTCAGTATTATGATGCAGTTCAAATTATCAGATAAAAAAAGTGCACTATGTCACAACATGTTTCAGGGCAGGAATATATGTACAAATTATTAATGGCAATATGAGTTATTGCAGAAATGAATTTTATGGTGACTTGCAATCTGTAACATTCATTATGAACACTATCATGGCCAGACCCTCCAAAGCAGGCATGTAACTATGTTGCTATGCACATGTGAACAGCAAGGCTGACATAGTAACTATAAAGTTCACACATCACCATCTGTATTGTGTGTAAACATTAGGCTGATCTGGTGGAAATCATTTCAATGTCTGGCATATAAAAGTCACGAGTTGCCTACCTGTGCACGATGCCTTTTTTATGTAGGAACTGGACAGCGACAGCAATCTCAGCTGCATAAAAAGTGGCAACTGGCTGGCTGAATCTCTGTAGAAGCTGCAGTAGGGACCTCAGGTCACCTCCATGTGCCAACTCCATTACAAAGAAGAGATGTGCCTGTAAACACGACACCACAGTTATTATTATACCATACACAGTTCCAAACAACTTGACTTCTCCTGTTACATTTAGTTGTTCACAAGTTATAATTTAAATGGTACATAGGATGTAATGAAGAAGGTTAAGAAAAAAGCATTTTAAGAAACTACATTTATTTATTTCACGATTCATGAATTGATGCTATGTCAACTGGAGTCATTTAGATAACATGCAGTAAGGATTCACAGGACGACCTTAGAATGGGAGTAAACAAATGTGGGAGGAACATTTAGACCTATGTAAAGATATCCATGTTAGACATTTCACTAAGGGATAACCTCCCATTTCATATTCAAACTGACCTCCAATACATGAAACAGGAGAGTTAAACACTGCACTGCAAATATTAAGTGAAACATTGTGTTCACTCTGAATTCAACTATGTGCACAAACATCATAACTACTGTAGCATATAAAATTACTTACTTATTCTAATATCTGTAAGCACTGGAACTTGCTGTTACTATGTAAAATGTCAACACATACTTTTAATGCACTGTGTATGTAGTACAAGTTACACATTACAGCATGTGTGTGAATTGTCTGCAGCAGCAACATCTGTGTGTACTATTTAAATGTAACTGTTTGTGATCAGTAATCAAAACATTAAATATTACTTCTGCTATCAGATGATCCAGTGTAGTGTGACTACTAACACAACAGTAACAATTGGTCAGATGCATAGACAAATTATGAAATATTCATACTCATGGTAAAGTTCAACATCCGCGACCATTCAAAATCATGAAACAGATTTAGAAATCTGGAAAATTACCTCTGTCTGGAAGCTTGAGAACAGATTGATGCAAAAGGGATGTCCATAAACAAGGTTAAGGATATCCCTCTCTGCCATAACAAACTCAACACTGTTGTCCTTGATGATATCTCTCTTCTTCAGAACCTTGACAGCATACAGTCCTTCCTCATGCTGAGGTGTGCCTGCTGACTTGCTTTCTGCAAGAAGGACCTTGCCAAAGCCACCCTGGCCCAACACTCTGAGGAATGTGAAATCATTGAGGGAAGTTCCTTCATTGTGGTCATCTCCTTTTTGTGGTTCAGTACGGTTAGCAGCCGGCTGGGAATTGTGTGCTGATTGTTTGGCCTGTAATAAAAATAACAAATATATACCACACATTTTTCCGCATTTCAAAATGTAATTCTGGAACCTCGATACTTGGGATTATTTATGAGAATACATATCCTTGATAAGAACATCTGTGGGGGAAATGTCCGTAACAAACATAGAGTGAAGGCTCGAAAAAACAAAGAGTTATCCTCGGTAAGGGACAAGCAGAGCAGGTAATCACAACAGTAGATAATTCAAAAACATAGAAATATCTAGTATCCATTTTGCATGCAACCCTTCAAAATATTTCTCTCTTTTATATCTTTCTGGATTACTTAATCTATGCTAACAATCTTCTTTCCCCGTTTCTTTAGCATATCTGACTATATACTGCATCTGTGCAAGACAGCAGTAGACCAGAATGGTCCTCAGTACAACCATTCAGCTTCACAAAGCGTGAAGCTGTACCCATTTGCTCTCTACATTTCTGTGTGGCCTGGGCTTAGACGTAGGAACAAATTTACATTCTGTTTTGAATATAATGCCTGTGAACTACAGAATATGTTGTGTGCCTCTGAAACATTTAACATGTTACCAATATAGGTACGGCTGCAGCATGCCATGTCATGTGTTCATACAGACTGGCACTAAAGTTTCATGCAACCATTGCATTTATGGACATTGTTAAGCGTCTGAATGTAGCCACTCATTTTGTCTAGATAAACGTCACTGTGGTTTCAGGAAGTTAAACCAGTATCAAGGGAGTAATAAAACAGATTAATATGGCGGGGAGGCCCACAACTCGTATGGGGATATCCCCAGCTTTCAAAGGGTATAAAAGAGCTTCAAAAAACTTCACTTATTGACAGAAGTATGACAAAGCAACAGATTTTATGTGGCAATTACAGCCAAAGTAACAGGGAATCTTAAAGCTGTTTTCTTTAAAGAAGTTAGATTTGACTGCAGGCACGGGTAAACAGCAAATATAGTGTAACGTATATAGCTCAAAAGAAGGTCAGATTAGCATAAGGTTGGCAAGTGTTATAGAGAAATATGGAATTGAGAACTGTGAAAAACAAGTGGGTTAAATAAGTAAATAACTAATAACCGACCACCATTTTTGCAATATGTGTGAGAGTCGCTGTTTTGTTGTGCAGTTCTAAAAAGGCTGTCAAAATATACCCCATATTTATGGAAACCGAAATTTCATTATCACATTTACAAAAGTCCACCAGTTTTCTCTATCCTGACCTATTTATACTAAGTCCACATTCAACCACCTTAATTTAAAGATCAAAATTATTATCATCCCCTTTACAACAAGGTTTCCCAACTGACTGCCACCAAATGTGAGCACGCATTTCTCTTCTGTCAGATGCATGCTACATGCCTTTCAAAAGTCTGTTAACCCAATTCCTACAAGGGGTTTTGTTTCATTGTAAAAGCAATGAGGAACTTCATAAGTCACGAAGACACACCACTGAAATTTTTTCTGAGTCAACAATTCATGGATACAGGCATTTTTCACATTAATGCATTTAGCTAAAAGTGTTTGAAGTATACTTATTAAAACAGCTTTAAAATTTGTGTCAGAAATATCCTGCAGAGTGAAGAAATTTTCATTCAAGTGGTCTAGTGATGGGCAACAAATAATAGGAGCTGATGATACTGTACAGTCAGGTGTACTAGGGCACAACTTACCTTCAGTTGTGCCAGCTCGTTATTGGCATTCCACCATTTCAGCAATATCTTCTGTTGTTCTTCATAGTTTCTTTTCTTCTCCGCTTGGAGTTCCTCCTTGAATTCTTTTGCTTCTTTTTCCTTTTCAGCCTAATGAAGAAAATTGTGTTAAAACAGCTGTAAGTATTTTATCAGAATTATCACACAGGTTGCAGTAATTTTCATTTAAATGGTCCAGTGATGGGCTACAAGTGATAGTAGCTGATAATATTGTACAGTGAGGTGCAATGAGGCAACACTTACCTTCATTTGTTCCAATTCATGGTTCAATGTGCAAATTGTGTGAGTCACATCTTTTGCATCAACTATGTGGTGACATTGTCTCATCCCTTCAGGATTTCCAATATAAATGTTTTTCATGCATATCGACTTTCTGCATTAATCGCAAGGGAAATCTACCGCTTTTCTTCTGTCTTTGTGTGTGTTGTGTGTATACATACATACCAAGCACATGCTTTACAGCAGTTTGTTTTACCCCTTTTTGCTATAAGTCCCTTGTCAATTTACACACCGTAATTAACACTTTCTCATTTTTGGATTATTGCTCTGACTGGTAGATTTCCATTTAATTAAGACCATTATTTTGTACAGTTACATCATTTATATTTATGCCCCCTTTCTTTATTTACACCCAATACTCAGGAACAAACAAAGGGCATAAATCAACATTTGGGTGTATATATAAAAACAACACATTGCTTGTGGATGAATATGTATTACTATAAATGGGAAAGAATTAACTTCTAAGACATCAAGTCATGGATGAGGCATTTACCTCATTAATTCCTTCAGCTTAAAAGAGCTTAAATTATTATTGTTGTTGTTGGTACACCTTTAAAATTTGTCTCAGTAATACTGTGCAGGATGAAGTAATTTTCAGTCAAATGGTCCTGTGATGGGCCACAAGTAATAGGACCTGATAATACTGCACAGTCATACTATCTAAGCTACACTCACCTTTGTCACTTCCAGTTCGTCTTTCAGGAAAAGCATTAGTTCTTCGTTATCACAGTTTCTCAGTTTTTCCTCTCTCAATTGCTCTTCCAACTCTTCTTTTTCTTTCTCCTTTTCAGCCTTATGAAAAAAAATATGTTGTTAGTTTTATTAAACAGCAACAGAAACTTATTTCTCAATCAACTCATATTTGCAAGATCAGATTTGCTCAAAGCGGTGTTACTGACCACACAAGTCTTCAGTGATGTTAAGACTTTATCGACTGTTAAGTAGTTACCGATATATTACTGGACTGTAGTGTCTTCATCTACAGGTTCAAGCAGACCAAGAAGAGAGGACTGCTTGACACTGAACATGAAGGCATTACAATCCCTCCAAGAATCGGTGACTGCTTACAAATCAACGCGATGCAACATCCCTGAACACTTTAGAATTGCTTTATGTATTATGTGTATGAAATTAGAAGCATCAGATTCCAGTAACCTTCACTTACTGTCTGTCTTTGCATTTCAGGCACTTTGAAGCACCTCCCAGTGACCAAAATATCAGGTTTAACCGGAGATCATACGACATTAGGTACTTTAATATACGAGATAATAAAAAAAGAACAGTTTTATTAGGTGAAAATTGTGTGTCACATCTTGTGCATTAACTATGTGGTAACCTTGTCTCATCCCTTCAGGATTTCCAATAAAAATGTTTTTCATGTATATCGCCTTTCTGCAGTGATCACAAGGGAAAACTACCGCTTTTCTTCTGTCTTTATGTGTATGTGTGTGTGTGTGTATACACACATACCAAGCACATGCTTTACTACAGTTTGTTTTACCCCTTTTTGCTATAAGTCCCTTGTCAATTTACACACCGTAATTAACACTTTCTCATTTTTGGATTATTGCTCTTACTGGTAGATATCCATTTAATTAAGACCATTATTTTGTACGGTTACATCATTTATATTTATGCCCCCTTTCTTTATTTACACCCAATACTCAGGAACAAACAAAGGGCATAAAACAACATTTGGGTGTATATATAAAAACAACACATTGCTTGTGGATGAATATGTATTACTATAAATGGGAAAGAAATTACTTCTAAAACATCAAGTCATGGATGAGGCATTTACCTCATTAATTCCTTCAGCTTAAAAGTGCTTAAATTATTATTGTTGTTGATGGTACACCTTTAAAATTTGTCTCAGTAATACTATGCAGGATGAAGTAATTTTCAGTCAAATGGTCCTGTGATGGGCCACAAGTAATAGGACCTGATAATACTGCACAGTCATACTATCTTAGCTACACTCACCTTTGTCACTTCAAGTTCGTCTTTGAGGAAACGCATCTGTTCCTCGTTATCATAGTTTCTCATTTTTTCCCCTCTCAGTTGCTCTTCTAACTCTTCTTTTTCTTTCTCCTTTTCAGCCTTATGAAAAAAAATATGTTGTTAGTTTTATTAAACAGCAACAGAAACTTATTTCTCAATCAATTCATATTTGCAAGATCAGATTTGCTCAAAGTGTTTTTACTGACCACATAAGACTTCAGTGATGTTAAGACTTTAATCGACTGTTAAGTAGTTACCGATATATTGCTGGACTGTAGTGTCTTCATCTACAGGTTCAAGCAGACCAAGAAGAGAGGACTGCTTGACACTGAACATGAAGGCATTACAATCCCTCCAAGAATCGGTGACTGCTTACAAATCAACGTGATGCAACATCCCTGAACACTTTAGAATTGCATTATGTATTATGTATATGTTATTAGAAGCATCAGATTCCAGTAACCTTCACTTACTGTCTGTCTTTGCATTTCAGGCACTTTGAAGCACCTCCCAGTGACCAAAATATCAGGTTTAACCGGAGATCATACGACATTAGGTACTTTAATATTCATTCATTCTGTAGTCTGTCTTACGACAGGTCCGTAGCCTCTTCCAAAGCGAGTTCTCCACAGGGTGCGATCTAGTGCTTCCTCTTTCAATTTCCAGTATCTCTTCTTTTCCTTAAGGTCATCCAGTAGCTGCTTACGTCTTCTCCCTCGTCGTCCCGTCATTTCTATCCTTCCTTCTAACTTTCCTTCAATCACGTGTTTCAGAAGGCAGTTTCTACGCAAGATGTGACCAATCCAGTTAGCCTTTCTTCTTTTTATTGTATGTAGGATATTCCTCTCCTCCTTGACTCTGTGTAATACTTCTTCATTTCTCACACGATCGGTCCAACTGATCTTCTCCATTCTTCTCCAGCACCACATTTCAAAACTTTCCAGATACTTCTGATCTGCTTTCCGAAGTGTCCACGTTTCAGCACCATACAAAGCTATGCTCCAAATGTAGCACTTTACTAGTTTCTTCCTTAAATTTAATTCCAGTTTGCTGGTGAAAAGATTTTTCTTCTTGTTGAATGCTGCTTTTGCCATGGCAATTCTGGATTTAATTTCACGTGTACACCTTGCATCACTTGTTATCATGCTACCCAAATAATTGAAATATTCCACATTCTCCAATTGCTTTTGATCTATCATAATTTTCATTGGGGATGGTTGCCTTGAGATTTTCATTACTTTAGTTTTTCCCACATTCATTTCCATTCCATAGCGTCTTCCAATTTCAATTAGTCTATCAATCATGCCCTGTAGCACCTTTTCTTCCCTAGCCAGTAGCACAAGGTCATCTGCATATTTCACAGTGCGAATTACTTGTCCTCCTATTTTGAAGTCTCCAAACCCTTCAAGAGCTTCCTTGGTAAGGTATTCGCTGTATAAGTTGAACAGAATCGGTGACAAGCAGCAACCTTGTCTAACTCCTCTTCCAATCTTCACACTTCTCGTCTCCCCTTGGTCCAGTCGTATTTTGACACTCTGTTCCATGTACAATTTGCTGATCAATCTTCTTTCGCGCCAGTCTATCCCAATTCCTTTTAGGATTTGCATTAATTTGGTCCAGTTGACACGGTCAAATGCCTTCTGCCAGTCTATGAAGCAAGCACACAATTCCTCATCTATGACCAAGGTTCGTTCTGATATTATTCTCAGCATCCCAATTGCATCCCTAGTTCCTTTTCCTCTTCTAAATCCAAACTGATCTTCTCCAAGTGCATCTTCAATTTTCCTCTCAATTCTTCTTCTAAGTATCCTCGCTACTATCTTTGCTGCATGAGCGATGATGCTGATTGTGCGATGGTCGCTGCATTTTGTAGCTTTGGGCTTCTTCTTTAAGGCAATCATTGTAACTTCAATAAAATCTCTGGGCCATTCTCCAGTTACATACATGCTGTTGATCATCTGTGTCATTAGCCTTAGACCACCTTCTCCCAACAATTTGAGTACATCCCCAGGTACATCATCATCTCCTGTAGCCTTCTTATCCCTCATCTCCTTGATAGCTTTTTCCACTTCACTTTGCAAAATATGAGGGCCTTTCTCATCTTCATCTACTTCATCTTCAGGTTCGACGTCTAGATGTTCTGGTCGATTAGCTCGATCGTAGAGCTCTGTGATATAATTTCTCCCAAATTTGCAGTACTCTTCTCTGATTTATTATTACATTGCCTTGAGAGTCTTCGATGCCAATGTTTTGAATCCCATGGTTTTCTTTCCAACCTAGTTCCTTTGTCTTCATGTACATTAAATCATAACGTCCTATTCTTTGAAATTCTATGATCTCGTCGCATATGCTCTCCAGATATTCCTTCTTGGCGTTGTCCGTGGCTCTTTTCAATTCATTCCTCAGTCTTCTGTAGTTCTTCCGCCCTTCTTCATTGTTGACATTCTTCCATTTCCTTCGTTCATCCATTTTACTGATCATCTCCTGTGTAATCCATGGCTTTCTTGCTCTCCTCTCGACTTTTCCAACCAAACCACTCATAGTATCTAACACACATTTCTTGATATTGTTCCACTGCACTTCCACATTCCCACTTTCACATTTGATTGCACCAAGCTTTTCTTCTAGTCTATCGTGTACTACCTGTCGTTGAGCATATAGCTTCTCCAAATCCCATCTTGGTTTTTTCTTGTGGAACCTCATGATCTTCTTCAATCTGGTGCAGATCTTTGCAACCAGTAAATTGTGGTCAGAGTCAATATCTGCTCCAGGCAGTGTCTGCACATCCTTCACACTGTTCCTGAATCGTTGTTTCACTAGTACATAGTCCAGCTGATATCGATTCCTATCTCCTGGTGATTTCCACGTGTACAATCTTCTTTTAGGTTTTTTGAACCATGTGTTTGTTATAACAAGTCCATTTCTTTCACAGAAGTCAATAAGCATTTGACCTCTCTGATTCCTCCTTCCCAGTCCATATGGTCCAACAGTGTTGTGATGTGCTTTATCTCCAACCACACTGTTCCAATCTCCCATTATAATCGTGTTTGTCGCACCCTTTCCATCCTCTTCAAGAATTTCTTCAATTATATCATACAACTCTTCCACTTCGTCATCTTCATAGTCCGATGTTGGCATATACACTTGCACTATCAAAATACTTACCGGTTCTGCCTGCAATTTAATAGCAATGATTCTGTCACTATACACACTCTTCTTAACAACACTTTTCACTACGCTTTTATGCACTACTATTGCTACGCCTCTTTCAGCACTGTCACCCCCGGAATAATACACTGTATAATCACCACTTTTTATTTCACCTTGACCCTTCCACCGCACTTCACTAACACCTAGCACAGACACTGCGTTCTTCTGCATCTCTTTCTTCAAATTTTCGAGTTTTCCTCCTTGATTCAAGGTCCTTACGTTCCAAGTGCCTATCTTGAAGCTGTTCTGTTCATTCTGTGTCTTCTGCTTTTGTCTGTAGTCATTACCCGCGTGGTGTCTCCCCTAGAAACACTCCCCCCCGGAGATCCGAATGGGGAGTAGTTTACCTCCGGAATGTTTTGTCTCCAGAGGAAGCATCTCGCATTTGGCATTTGTCTCTGTTTCTGGAAGAGACTATCCAGGAAAAGTAATAATGTGGTAGTTTTT
>JAJKFL010000342.1:0-24570 GCA_021186555.1 Reticulitermes speratus
CCCACCCAGCCTCCTGTACAATGGTACCGGGTCGTGGCGTTGACCACCCACCCCATCTAGTGCCGAGGTTAAAGAAAGAGTAGAGCTATACCTCTACTCCCCCTCTGGGCCTTCATGGCCTGTTCTATGGTGGACTTTACCTTACTTTACCTGTATTTAGACCGCTTTTAAACTGACCTATTTGCTGGACTATAAATTAATTTCTGAATTCATTATTCTACAGCCTGTGTAAATACAGAAGAGCTATTTAAAACGCACGGTTGCAGTAACACATGTTTGTATTTGTTTGTCTTCATTTACACGCTCGTGATACGAACATATAAGTACGTAAATCCTCCAAAAACAGCATTGCTTATCATACATCCAGCGCTTGAACATTCTAAGTTGGCAAGTAAGGTGCCCCTGTCGCGCCATAAGGCAATAGCGAAGTAAGAAGGTACAGCTCCACTCAGTTCTTAACCTCGACTCTAATGGTGTGAATGCAAATTCACGTCCGCCTCTTTAACCCATTAAGGACGAAACTTAATCTGTTTTATAAAAACTCAGTCCGTACCGCGCAGTAAACACACTCCGTCTCAGTTATACAAACCAATCAGTTAATGTTGTACAGTGAAATAATCGCTGTTTGTTCTGAGATCCACACAAAACACATAAATACAGTCCGTACCGCGCAGTAAACACACTCCGTCTCAGTTATACAAACCAGTCAGTTAATGTTGTACAGTGAAATAATCGCTGTTTGTTCTGAGATCCACACAAAACACATAAATACAGTCCGTACCGCGCAGTAAACACACTCCGTCTCAGTTATACAAACCAGTCAGTTAATGTTGTACAGTGAAATAATCGCTGTTTGTTCTGAGATCCACACAAAACACATAAATACAGTCCGTACCGCGCAGTAAACACACTCCGTCTCAGTTATACAAACCAGTCAGTTAATGTTGTACAGTGAAATAATCGCTGTTTGTTCTGAGATCCACACAAAACACATAAATACACTGTGAGGGCAGATCGTAGAATTTGTGAACGTTAAACCTGGTGGTACATATAGTAACCACTGGGCTTTAAAATGTTACCCCTGGGCAAAGCGCCCCTCAAGTACCCACCGAATACCAGGCTCAGTTGGCTCCAGAACCGGTCTGGATGCTGTGAAGGAGAGACAAATCATTTGCTGCTATCGGAAATAGAACCCCGATTCCTCGGTCATTCAGCCGCTGGTATAGTCACGACGGCTACGTCATGCCGCGGTGAGTGCCAACGTAAAGAATGTTAATGACCGTCCTGATGAAAGATGGTAGACAGCAGGGGGAGGAGACTACAAAGAAGAAGGAGAATGAAAAAGGCAAATAGTAGAAAAGGGAAAATAAATAATGGAAAAAGGAAATGAACAAGAAACAGAAAGAATCAAGGAAATGAATATCAAGAGTGAGAAAGTAATAAGAAAATGATGTAAAGGAAATGGAGAAGAAGGAAAAAAAAAGAAAGTTTAAAACTGTGCTAGATGTTGGGCTGTTGTTGAGGCATCCAGTATTCTGGGACATGACGCCGTGTAGCTAGGAATGTACGTATCAACATATCGGATCAGCTTACTGTCTCCATTTTCGTGGAAGTAAAAAAAATGCCCTGAAAATCTATACAGCAATCTGCTCCGGCTCTTGTCACCTGTATCTCAGTCTACAAGACGCAACGCAACACAACAACACGCTTTGCAAGTATAAAACTGTTAAGTCATATAATTCAGAGGAACCTGCCCAATACGAACGGCATGAGACACTGTCACTCTATCACAGTGTGATTTCCGGAGATCGGAAGTGTATAGGAAATTCTGTGTTAGGTATCGGAAGTGGAGGTTTGCGTGCTGTGCCTGCCACGTGCATGCAACACCCTCGCACGTGATGAATATACGACACAAACACGAAAAGAGCCCTCGTGTAGACGATAGAACGATCTTTAATTCTTTATAGCTGTGGGGTGCTCAAATTTACTTTCACTAAAACTGTGGAATGGCCTTCATCAGCACAGTTTAAAGCAAAAGCAGTGGAATAATTAACTTTCATAATTAACACCTCTTGGAGAACATGAGTAACATGAATGATTGTTTCTTTCTTTGTTTATGGGTCTGTATATCTCAGTTGCCGCGCGGTCTAAGGCGTGGGTCTACGGCCGTTCGCTTGCTGGGATTGCGGGTTCGAATCCTACCAGGGGCATGGATGTCTGTCTGTTGTGAGTGTTGTGTGTTGTTGTCAGGTAGAGGTCTCTGCGACGGGCTGATCACTTGTCCAGAGGAGTCCTACCGAGTGTGGTGTGTCTGTGTGTGATCGTGAAGCCTCGAAAAATGAGGAGGCCTAGGCCCCCCAAGGGGCTGTCGAGCCATTGAAAAAAAATATCTCAGTCAGTGAACCAACGATACAAGGTGTACGACAGGCCGCCTGCAGGCTCACTATTGGGGCCTACAGTGTCCTATGCGATGGGTGCCGAGATTTTTATTCCGGAATGTAAAAGCGATAGGATCGTGAGCTCACCGCCTGCATGCACCTAATTCCGAAGCTACCTACACGTCGTCATTTGAATACTCTCCCCTTACGTCCTCGTCTCTCTCGCTGCTTTTGCAAGACATAAATTAACCTTTTATTGCAAAGTCTTATTACAAAATCTTATAACGCAAAAATTAATATTTTACTAAAACTGTAAGAGTTTTACAGGTGTCCCTTTTACTGCGTCCCCGAGCAAGGCAGCTTCAGCGCCTAGAATGCCTTCATCCGCCGCGATATCCCGTGACAACGGTCGGGCTCGGAGACACTTTAAAAGAAACCTATTCATTCTGCAGTCTGTATTACGACAGGTCCGTAGCCTCTTCATTCTGTAGTCTGTCTTACGACAGGTCTATAGCCACTTCATTCCGCAGTCTGTCTCACGACAGGTCCGTAGCCTCTTCATTCTGTAGTCTGTCTTACGACAGGTCCATAGCCTCTTCATTCTGCAGTCTGTATTACGACAGGTCCGTAGCCTCTCATTCTTAGTCTGTCTACGCGCGTAGCCTCTCATTCTGACTGTCTTACGACAGGTCCGTAGCCTCTTCATTCCTGCAGCTCTGTCTTACGACAGGTCCGTAGCCTCTTCATTCACTTCTTAGACAGGTCTCTGTATCTCTACGACAGGTCGTACCTCATTCATTCTGAGTCTGTTTTGACGTCGTACTCATCATCATTAGTCGTTATTGTCGAAACTAATAACTCGACCGTGGAGTAGCGCGTGGCGATAATAAACTACAGTAATTTCGTTCTTAACACATTCGTGAGTCACACGTTATTCTAAGCAAAATGTGATTTGTTGCCCTCCCGGGCGAGTAGCTGGCAAGTGGCTAATACCTCGTAAAACCATATCATGAATCTGCACCGCATTAGAACCATAAATCGTATAAACATGTGTCTTTTACATGTAAGACTACATAGATGTATTTCAAAGCCTGATGGAGAGAGAAAGAGAGAGGGAGAGAGGGAGACATGTGTAAAGGGAAACATTGCTGGTGGTCTGACGGCACTGAAAGGAATTTGCTGCAAATAAAAACTAAAAGAGAGGAATTTCTTCAAAAGTAAATCAGGCCTATTCATTGGCAAATGTTCCGAATCTCTTTGCTCCAAGCTTTCTTATTTGGCGTCCAGAGGTCATTAGTGTAATTATGTATATGGATATTTCCTGCCCACTGATGTCGATATGGAAGTTAGAAGCAGGTCGCTGCATGCCCGACTAACGGCCGGACACAAATGGCAAGTTATTTTAATGGTCTGTGTTTTGTTTGGTCCGACAAGTTCTGCCTGATTCTGATCAGAGAAATGTTGCAGACGGTGGTGGCACGGCGCCTAGTGTGGGGGGAATTTCGGGAGAGCCGTTTGGGGCCCTCTGTTACAGGTTATGAAGTGTAACTTTTCACTTGCTTGTAAGGGAAGGTGGGTGTAAGTCGATATGGTCGTAGGCCGCTAAATTATCACCCTGTATATAGGCATTTCTTAGTTTGCTCTATCAACCGCAGACTTTCTGGCTTCGTGTGTATGGATGTGTGTGTGTAGACATTTTTTTTTCCAAAGGCTCGACAGCCCCTTGGGGGCCTATGCCGTCTCATTTTTCGAGGCTTCACTATCACACTCAGACACACCACACTCGGTAGGACTCTTCTGGACGAGTGATCGGCCCGTCGCAGAGACCTCTACCTGACAACACACAACACTCACAACAGACAGACATCCATGCCCCCTGTGGGATTCGAACCCGCAACCCCAGGAAGCGAGCGGCCGCAGACCCACACCTTAGACCGCACGGCCACTGGGATCGGCATGTGTATATATATATATATATAAATATATATATATATACAGTCGAACCCGGTTATAACGACATCTGTTTATACGACACCTCGTCTATAACGTCAGATTTTCTGTGGTACCAATTAATCCCTCACTGTTAACCATAACATTATACTCCTCGGTTATAACAACACTCGTTTATAACGACACAAAATATTCAGCCCCTTTCATGACGTTATAACCGAGTTCGACTCTATATATGTCAGTTTTGTATTTAGTCAGCCAAAGTCTTGTGTTATCTCTAATGGATTTTAATGCACCGTGAATCGTAAATGAGACATTCAGTGATGCTTGCAAACAGTTTCAAATCAGACACGTCATGCGTCCCTGTTCGATGCGTCTCAGTCGCGGTGCGCAGACAGTCAGATTGTGGCTTGGCCTCTAGCTGCGTCTTATACGCATAGGGCAATTGAACCGTCAGGCAGCTCCACACACCGCGGGCCACCCTGCTTGTCTGCCTTTATGCACTTCTCTCTGAAAACCAATCTCTTTTGAATGGTTTAACAGCTGTGTAGAACGTATCTGCTTTTGTACTCCGGGCGTGGTTACGAATGTCGCGTTACGTTTGATTGTCTTACTGAATGACTGTGTAAAGTCCTTAGGACACTAATTTTGTTTTATTTCGTGCTAGACGGGCAACATAACTGGCGGTACAGAAGGGGAGACACTGACTGGAGTCAAACTGAGTATGTGCCAAATGTGGAACATGACAGCTAACAGCTACTTTGCGACTTCTCAATATTTTTAAGCTCAGGATTATGGAATATGACGCCGTGAGGTTTTGATATGTTTGATGTCGACGTTTCGGAGGTACCTGTATCTATCAGTTTTTTGCCATGACCGAGTCTTGTTGCTCTAAATTTCAAAACTGCTTATCTGATGTTCATTGTAATATTATACATTATTCATATTCATCTGTCGGGTATGAGGTTTAGCGACCAAAATTGTGTACTTATTTCTTGTTTCTGTCGTATGTTACATAATCTTTCCTCCAAAATTTTATACTTATTTTTGGGGTATGGTTTGATGAAGCTTTTTAACTTCCAACCCACGCTTTCAGGAGATATCGATGTCTTGCTGTTGAAATTGTCACAGCTTTCGACGTACCTCGTAGACTCCATCTTCAGGTGAGTCATTGTAAGTCGAAACGTTGAAACGGCTTCGCCATGCCAAAAGGTTAAAACCCCTAAAGGGGAAGTTACACAGTACACATGTGTCACGTACACCAAACACAAAATTGGTGTTAATAATATACGACCAAAACTATTAATGGTACAGTGAAGAATTCAAGACACGAATTCCATTCCCTTATGTAATTTTCTTGTCTGTCCATGTCTGTTATGTCTGTCCCTCTAATTTTTTTTCTATGTCGGCTGGTGTCATCAAACGACTAAATTTTTGCACAAACAGTTGTTACTTACCAGCAGAGTATGGCGACTAAGTGTGTGAACACCCTGTAGCTGCTGTTATCTCAACACTTCCACTCTATGGATGCGCTTTGCTTTATGGTACTTCAGTACAAAACTTTTTTTTCTATTGGTACAAACAGACAGCTTTAAGGTTTTCTTATGGTTATGTCGGTACAGCATGGGACAGCAGTTTGTAGACCCCAGCAGTAGGAAGCTTCATATTATGATATCGCTACGAGAAGTCGTCAGCTGGGTAGACGGGAGGGGGAACTTCCTCTTAACCTGCAGTGTAGGGAGCGAAATCAGACATTAATGATGTCAGTGAAACAGGCATAGCCTTCAGTAAAAGCGTAGTGCGCATGCGCCTAGTTGTTCTCCCGTCCCGCCAACATACAATCCTCGTCAACTCGTGTCGACCCCATAATATGTAGAAAGTAAAAGTTATCGCTGTCCACGCCATGAAGGCTTATATCCAAAGTCCAAGTATGGCTCCACACATTCTTAATCACAGCACTAGATGGAACTGAGTGGTTAACTTTACGCTGCGGCCGCTTTACCCCGGGGAAATAGCGCCCTGTACTTATTGAATAGGTGGCTGAGTGGGCCGCATTTTCGGCCTGGAATCAAACCGCGGATAGTGCAGCCAGTAGCTTAGTCACTATACTGACTGAGCTACCTCAGCTCAGTATGTTGACAGCACCACAGTTTTGTGCTGAACTGTACATAAAACGTCAGGCAATGAAACTTGCTGTTCTTTGAAGTGTGTAAAGGGCTTAAGTACCGGCAATAAAGATGTCGTGTTCAAATGTTTGACTGTTTGCTGCCTGGGATTAACGTAAATTGTGTTTAAAAATTCAGTTCCCACGTCAAAGAAAACACTCTGCAGATCACATTTTTCACATTGGACATCCCTTTGTGTCTGTATATGTTAGAAGGTTGTTAGTACTCACCATCAGCACAACTATTTATTATGTATCAGCAGAGGATAACACGGCTACGCGTTTCGACCAATAGGTGGTCATCTTCAGGCCAGTAAAAATAAATAAAACCAAAATTATAACTTACGGCAAGTTCTGGAACTTGCCCTAAGTTATAAATATAATTTTATATACTTTAATGGCCTGAGTATGACCACATATTTGTCGAAACATGTAGTCGTGTTGTCCTCTGCTAATACATAATAAACAGCTGTGCTAAATATTTTGGAAAACTCTACTGAGCTACAGCGGCAAGTCGCTCAACACTCTTCTCACGAGCGTTCGGACTCATACGAAATTCCCATTAAAACAGCTGTGTCCGTCTGTCTGTTCGCATGTACCATCTGGTGTATTGTACAGTAAATATCTGAACTGTTTTCACTTATGTTTAAAGTCTAACCAAGAACACTTTATACGTCCGTTTGTGCTGCAGCGCGGAATGCCTGGAATGGAAGTGATAGCTTAACAGAACGAGGTCAATAGGTCAATAACATTGCTCTTACCTGCTTTCGAGCGTTGTCAAATAGATATCGGACAGTGGATAAAGTGCAGACAAATGTCATTACAGCAAATTATCAAACTAAGTTCGTTAAGCAAAGTTCAAGTTGAGAAGCTAGCAGTTCCTCGTCTATGATTGAGTACTCAGCCCTCTATAACCATAGTATGTAATGACTGATTGAGTACCTTAGCCCTCTTATAACCATAGTATGTAATGACTGATGAGTAACCTTAGCCCTCTATAACCATAGTATGTAATGACTGATTGAGTACCTCAGCCCTCTATAACCAAAGTATGTAATGACGATTGAGTACCTCAGCCCTCTATAACCATAGTATGTAATGACTGATTGAGTACCTTAGCCCTCTATAACCATAGTATGTAATGACTGATTGAGTAACTTAGCCCTCTATAACCATAGTATGTAATGACTGATTGAGTACCTTAGCCTCAAACCAAGTATGAAACTTGATACTACCTATACAGTATGTAATGACTGATTGAGTACCTCAGCCCTCTATAACCGTAGTATGTAATGACTGATTGAGTACCTCAACCCTCTATAACCATAGTATGTAATGACTGATTGAGTACCTTACTCTCTATAACATAGTATGTAATGACTGATTGAGTACCTTAGCCCTCTATAACCACAGTATGTAATGACTGATTGAGTACCTTACCCTCTATAACCATAGTATGTAATGATGATTGAGTACCTTAGCCCTCTATAACCATAGTATGTAATGACTGATTGAGTACCTTAGCCCTCTATACCATGTATGTAATGACTGATTGAGTACCTTAGCCCTCTATAACCATAGTATGTAATGACTGATTGAGTACCTAACCCTCTATAAGCATAGTAAGTAATGACTGATGAGTACCTCAGCCCTCTATAACCATAGTATGTAATGACTGATTGAGTACCTTAGCCCTCTATAACCATAGTATGTAATGACTGATTGAGTACCTCAGCCCTCTAAACCATAGTATGTAATGACTGATTGAGTACCTTAGTCCTCTATAACCATAGTATGTAATGACTGATTGAGTACCTTAGCCCTCTATAACCATAGTATGTAATGACTGATTGAGTACCTGAGCCCTCTATAACCATAGTATGTAATGACTGATTGAGTACCTTAGCCCTCTATAACCATAGTATGTAATGAATGATTGAGTACCTTAGCCCTCTATAACCATAGTATGTAATGACTGATTGAGTAACTTAGCCCTCTATAACCATAGTATGTAATGACTGATTGAGTACCTCAACCCTCTATAACCATAGTATGTAATGACTGATTGAGTAACTTAGCCCTCTATAACCATAGTATGTAATGACTGATTGAGTAACTTAGCCCTCTATAACCATAGTATGTAATGACTGATTGAGTACCTCAACCCTCTATAACCATAGTATGTAGTGACTGATTGAGTAACTTAGCCCTCTATAACCATAGTATGTAATGACTGATTGAGTAACTTAGCCCTCTATAACCATAGTATGTAATGAATGATTGAGTACCTCAACCCTCTATAACCATAGTATGTAATGACTGATTGAGTAACTTAGCCCTCTATAACCATAGTACGTAATGACTTATTGAGTACCTTATCCCTCTATAACCATAGTATGTAATGACTGATTGAGTACCTTAGCCCTCTATAATCATAGTATGTAATGACTGATTGAGTACCTCAACCCTCTATAACCATAGTATGTAATGACTGATTGAGTAACTTAGCCCTCTATAACCATAGTATGTAATGACTGATTGAGTACCTCAACCCTCTATAACCATAGTATGTAATGACTGATTGAGTAACTTAGCCCTCTATAACCATAGTATGTAATGACTGATTGAGTACCTCAACCCTCTATAACCATAGTATGTAATGACTGATTGAGTACCTCAACCCTCTATAACCATAGTATGTAATGACTGATCTCATTGGCATGGGTCTTCGGCCGCTCGCTTACTGGGATTGTGGGTCCGAATCCCGCCGAGGGGCATGGATGTCTGTCTGTTGTGAGTGTTGTGTGTTGTGAGGTAGAGGTCTCTGCGTCGGGCTGATCACTCTTCCAGAGGAGTCCTACCGAGTGTGGTGTGTCTAAGAAGTGTGTGATCGTGAAGCCTCGAACAATGAGGTGGCCTAGGCCCCCAAGGGGCTGTCGAGTCATTGGAAAAAAAAATAGATGAACTGGATACTTCAAGGCGTTTCTTAGCGTCCGTTTTAGCGGCAGTCAGTAAAACCGCCCCCAATTTCCCCTCTACTGTCACACTCCCCGCCCTCAGCCTTTCTCTCGTGCCCCTGGCTTAGCACTGAAAACCATCCCGCCGGCCATTATTTGTCCTGCAGACAACAGACGTGTCAGTCTGCAGAACCACTTCAGGCGGTCCTGCAGACAACAGACCTGTCAGTCTGCAGAACCACTTCAGTCGGTCCTGCAGACAACAGACGTGTCAGTCTGCAGAACCACTTCAGTCGGTCCTGCAGACAACAGACGTGTCAGTCTGCAGAACCACTTCAGGCGGTCCTGCAGACAACAGACCTGTCAGTCTGCAGAACCACTTCAGTCGGTCCTGCAGACAACAGACCTGTCAGTCTGCAGAACCACTTCAGGCGGTCCTGCAGACAACAGACCTGTCAGTCTGCAGAACCACTTCAGTCGGTCCTGCAGACAACAGACCTGTCAGTCTGCAGAACCACTTCAGTCGGTCCTGCAGACAACAGACCTGTCAGTCTGCAGAACCACTTCAGGCGGTCCACTAGCATCGCTTGTTGACATTTCTTACCCCTAATTAATAGGGCTCTCCTTTTGATGGTTTCAGTAAACTTCACTGGACAACGAGAATTGAATTAGCCTGCGTGTATGCGTCCTTGCGTGCGTGCGTGTGTCAGAAAGTGTTCACAAAAGGACATCTTCGTACAGTATCCGTGTTTATTTTTGTTACTTTAAATATTGTTCTTGATGGCAGTGGCGGATATAGGTGACGACTGAACGTTTTGTGTTGAGTAGCAAATGTACAGGGTGATGTTTTATTTTTCTTCTGCAAGCGTGGCAGCTTTGTCGCGTAGAAAGTCTGCACCCGCTGGCACGGCCATTGACAGGCGCCCTGCTCACAACACGATACAATATCTTCACATTTACGTACCAAAGTGTATCAGTCAGTTACAAATTGACCCCCCGTAGAGCCAACAGATTTTTCTTCTCCAAAAACGTCCAGACCACCTTTGGGGTCCACGCAGCCTCCTATTCAATGTGTCCCGGCTTTCTTTCCCGGGGGTAAATCGGCAGGAGCGTGAAGTTAACCAGTCATCTCTACTTATTGCCGAGGTTAAGAATGAATGGAGCTGTACCTCTACTGCCCCTATATGCCTTTATGGCATGGACAGTTACACTGGTCATAACAAATGATAAGTGTAGCTAAGACGGCAGTGCAGTGTTTAAGCTGTGCGAAGGCCAAAGTAAGTCAGGCACAGCGGTTTTTGAAGAGAGAATTAGATGACAGTACACTGGCCTGCAGTGTCAGTGTCAGTGTTAGTGTCAGTGTCAGTGTTAGTGTTAGTGTCAGTGTCAGTGTTAGTGTTAGTGTCAAGTTTATAGTGCAGTTGGAACCTTGAAGGATCTCTAAACACAAAAGTTAGGATGGCTAGACGACGGACCGGACTTTGTTGGCGTGTGGAATGGTTAGGTGTGGACTGGATAGGTGTGGACTGGTTAGGGTATGGATGGTTTAGGGTGTGGAGTGGTTAGAGTATGGATTGGTTAGGTGTGGACTGGTTAGGGTATGGATGGTTTAGGGTGTGGACTGGTTAGAGTATGGATTGGTTAGAGTGTGGGCTGGTTTAGGGTATGGATTATTTAGGGTGTGGATTGGTTATGTGTGGACTGGTTAGAGTATGGATCGTTTAGGGTGTGGACTGGTTAGGGTATGGATTGGTTAGTGTCTGGACTGGTTAGAGTATTGGATTGTTAGGGTGTGGACTGGTTAGGGTATGGATGGTTTATGGTTGGACTGGTTAGAGCATGGATTGATTAGGGTATGGATTGTTTAGGGTGTGGACTGGTTAGGGTATGGACTGGTTAGAATGTAGACTAGTTAGAATATGGATTGATTGGGGTATGGATTGTTTAGGGTGTGGTCTAGTTATTATGTGGACTGGTTAGAATATGGATTGTTTAGGGTATGAATTAGTTAGGGTGTGAACTAGTTAGGGTATGGATTGGTTTTGCGTGAGGGAGTATCAGTCTTAGGATTCAATTCTTACGGGATGCGTTCTCGACGTTTCGAACGATCGTAGCCCCTTTACTTTCAGGGTCTTCCAGTGCAATTTCTTGACGCTGACGATAAAGCCACCACGATCCTTCGAAACGTCGAGAACTGCTCGCCCATCGACATGGCGTCACATCCCACAAGACTCGAATCCTCAGTAACATCGCTGTGATAACCTTAAATCTTGCAATATCAGTCAATTTTACAATTTTATTTTCATCGTATAGTCTTACAAGTGCATGGTATTAAGCAAGAGTGGTAGAACACGTGCAGTTTCATCGCCTGAGCTCAGAGCTTTGAAATTCAAGTAGATTTGTTAATCATACGTAATCGTAATCTCCAGTTTTTTTTTTCCGCCACAGCAAAGTTAATCACCTGAAAAGGATTCACCTTTAAGACACATGTTTAAATATACGCCCTGTACTTTCGTCGTACTTATAAATTCAGTTTTGCTGGACACTGGTGGTTGTTATCTGAAGGTGTCAAGAGATGACATGGCAGGTGACATGTCATTCGCCAAACACAGTAAGAAACTAGACAAACATTCCGTTTGTTAAGTGTTTAAATGGCGGTGGTACAGGACGTGACGGAGAATGATAAACGGATATGTCACGGTACAGGACGTGACGGAGAATGATAAACGGATATGTCACGGTACAGGACGTGACGGAGAATGATAAACGGATATGTCACGGTACAGGACGTGACGGAGAATGATAAACGGATGTCACGGTACAGGACGTGACGGAGAATGATATACGGATATGTCAGGTACCGAACGTGACGGAGAATGATAAACGGATATGTCACGGTACAGGACGTGACGGAGAATGATAAACGGATATGTCACGGTACAGGACGTGACGGAGAATGATAAACGGATATGTCACGGTACAGGACGTGACGGAGAATGATAAACGGATATGTCACGGTACAGGACGTGACGGAGAATGATAAACGGATATGTCACGGTACAGGACGTGACGGAGAATGATAAACGGATATGTCACGGTACAGGACGTGACGGAGAATGATAAACGGATGTCACGGTACAGGACGTGACGGAGAATGATATACGGATATGTCAGGTACCGAACGTGACGGAGAATGATAAACGGATATGTCACGGTACAGGACGTGACGGAGAATGATAAACGGATATGTCACGGTACAGGACGTGACGGAGAATGATAAACGGATATGTCACGGTACAGGACGTGACGGAGAATGATAAACGGATGTCACGGTACAGGACGTGACGGAGAATGATATACGGATATGTCAGGTACCGAACGTGACGGAGAATGATAAACGGATATGTCACGGTACAGGACGTGACGGAGAATGATAAACGGATATGTCACGGTACAGGACGTGACGGAGAATGATAAACGGATATGTCACGGTACAGGACGTGACGGAGAATGATAAACGGATATGTCACGGTACAGGACGTGACGGAGAATGATAAACGGATATGTCACGGTACAGGACGTGACGGAGAATGATAAACGGATATGTCACGGTACAGGACGTGACGGAGAATGATAAACGGATATGTCACGGTACATGACGTGACGGAGAATGATAAACAGATATGTCACGGTACACGACGTGACGGAGAATGATATACGGATATGTCATGGTAGAGGACGTGACGGAGAATGATAAACGGATGTCACGGTACAGGACGTGACGGAGAATGATAAACGGATATGTCACGGTACATGACGTGACGGAGAATGATAAACGGATATGTCACGGTACACGACGTGACGGAGAATGATATACGGATATGTCACGGTAGAGGACGTGACGGAGAATGATAAACGGATGTCACGGTACAGGACGTGACGGAGAATGATAAACGGATATGTCACGGTACATGACGTGACGGAGAATGATAAACGGATATGTCACGGTACAGGACGTGACGGAGAATGATATACGGATATGTCACGGTACAGGACGTGACAGAGAATGGTAAACGGATATGTCACGGTACAGGACGTGACGGAGAATGATAAACGGATATGTCACGGTACAGGACGTGACGGAGAATGATAAACGGATATGTCACGGTACAGGACGTGACGGAGAATGATAAACGGATATGTCACGGTACAGGACGTGACGGAGAATCATAAACGGATATGTCACGGTACAGGACTTGACGGAGAATCATAAACGGATATGTCACGGTACAGGACGTGACGGAGAATCATAAACGGATATGTCACGGTACAGGACTGACGGAGAATGATAAACGGATATGTCACGGTACATGGACGTGACGGAGAATGATAAACGGATATGTTACGGTACACGACGTGACGGAGAATATAAACGGATATGTCACGTACAGGACGTTGACGAGAATGATAAACGGATATGTCACGGTACAGGACGTGACGGAGAATGATAAAGGGATATGTCACGGTACAGGACGTGACGGAGAAAGTTAAACAGGATATGTCACGGTACAGGACGTGACGGAGAATGATAAACGGATATGTCACGGTACAGGACGTGACGGAGAAGGGTTAGCCTCAAGATTTCCGACAAAAATGTTGTATGCATTTCTGATCGCCCATGTTTGTTACGTGGCTCACCCATCACATCATTCTCGATTTGATCAGTCAACAACAGTACAAATATAAAGCTCCTAGTTATTATTTTTCCCATTCTCCTGTCGCTTCCTCCCGCTTAGATTAAAATATTCCCTCTCGAACACCCTCTATATAGGTTCTTGATTTTCTTTTTGTATCTGTATTTATTTATTAATTTATTTATGCTTATTTTACGACTGTCAGTAGCTCACATTACATAGTGTCACATACTACGTGATCGATGAATAAAGATTTGGAAAGGGCGTGGAGGAAAACGATCGTAGGCTACTGTGTTAATTCAGAACTTGTCAGGAGGACCTGAGGAAATCCATGGAAGTAAACCTAATATTATTCATTCCGTAATTTTTTAACTCTATATCTATAGTCTGACAAAATGTACAATTTAATCACATTAATTGTGCAATTCCACTGTGCTACATGTTTCGAACCCTTAATTTGGGTTCATCTTCAGAGACTCATTACACACTATTCACATCTTTTAACATTTTAACCAATATAAAACAATTTTTACTTTGTATTAGTTTTAGACAACGTACATACACAGGCGTAAACAATTCATGTAAACAATTGTACCAGTTGATGTGAATTGTGTGTCCCTGAAGATGAACCCAAATTAAGGGTTCGAAACATGTAGGACAGTGGAATTGCACAATTAATGTGATTAAATTGTACATTTGTCGGACTTTAAATATACCATGGAAGTAACTTTAGCAAGGGTCCAAATTCTAGTCTAGTTGCTTCTGAACGCAAAAGACAAGCCTGATCCCTGGGGCCAGTAACCGACCCAGTCACGTACAACCTCAGTAACAGAATAAAGACTGCTGTCAGCTGCGGTTTGACACCGTGTAGTCTGAAACATCGCACGCACGTTTCTGGGGATGTTGCTGCCCACAGCATCATGTTTCTAGCAAACTACAAGCCGTCACATCGCACAAGACAGAATCTTGCTTATTCACATTCGTGAGAACCCTAAACCTCACCAAGTAACAAAGTAACTTTGTGGTAAGTCGGAATGAGACGCTAGTTACATGTAACAGCATGGCGGCCATGACCACGGCGGCAACTAACAGCTTCATGTCGGGTAATGTTCGTACTTCTCGCTGGTGTCTTGCAGAATGATATTTAGGGACAGAGGCCCTCGACGTAAAAATTCTTGTGGCAAGACGCGTCTTGTTGCGTCACTTCGAGTAATTACGGTCTGTTTTGACACTTTATCTCTGTCGACAAAAGGCATATCATATCGCGGTCACGGCTGAACAGATTTGTGGCAGAATTTCGTCTAATTGTCACATTACACAACGTTATCAAGCGTGGAAGTTTCTTCGGGACGAAACGGGCTGATACACGGTCACGTGACTCACCGCAGTTTTGAGGACATCAGCTGTCACTATCTTATAATACAGGGTCTTGCGTGGCATACAGTCACGCAACATGACTGGTCATATCTTTCATTTAGAGGACATCAGCTGTCACTATCTTATAATACAGGGTCTTGCATGGCATACAGTCACGCAGCATGACTGGTCATATCTTTCATTTAGAGGACATCAGCTGTCACTATCTTATAATACAGGGTCTTGCGTGGCATACAGTCACGCAGCATGACTGGTCATATCTTTCATTTAGAGGACATCAGCTGTCACTATCTTATAATACAGGGTCTTGCGTGGCATACAGTCACGCAACATGACTGGTCATATCTTTCATTTAGAGGACATCAGCTGTCACTATCTTATAATACAGGGTCTTGCGGCATACTCACGGAGACATACTGAAATCTTCATGTGGGTAATGTTCACTACTTATCATCTGCTGGTGTCTTGCAGAATGATATTTTAGGATAGAGGCCCTCGACTGTCAATACTTTAAACGCGTCTTGTGATGCGTCACTCAGTAATACTGGTCATGCTTTACATTTATGTGCGACATAAGGCATATCATAATCGGGTCACGGGCATACAGTCGGCAACATCGTCATATCATTCATTATAGCAGGACATCAGCTGTCACTTATTCTTATAATACAGGGTCTTGCGTGGCATACAGTCACGCAACATGACTGGTCATATCTTTCATTTAGAGGACATCAGCTGTCACTATCTTATAATACAGGGTCTTGCATGGCATACAGTCACGCAACATGACTGGTCATATCTTTCATTTAGAGTGACATCAGCTGTCACTATCTTACAATACAGGGTCTTGCATGGCATACAGTCACGCAGCATGACTGGTCATATCTTTCATTTAGAGACATCAGCTGTCACTTTTCTTATAATACAGGGTTTGCATGGCATAACAGTCACACGCAATGGATGGTCGTATCTTTCATTGCCATGAATTTACACATTTATACATTTTGTGCGTTTGAAAAAAAAATAAGTCCCGTGTTTTTATCCGTCCGAAGTAAATACACAGGAGTGTTTGCATGAATGTAAGTCTATGCTGCGAGTTTGAGGTTTATACAGGTGTCCTTGAGGGTATACAGTGTCTCCGGTTTTGAAAGCTTAACTATACAGGTGCTTGCGTTATACAGGGGTCTTTAGTTATACCTAGGATACGGACGTATTATTACAGGTGTCCTTGAGTGTTTATACAGGATGTCCTGAGTTTATACAAGATGAATTAAAACCGATTATACAGTTCCTAGATAATAGTTTACCGTCGTGCCGTCATCTTCGAAGGCTGATGGGTTTTTCCAAAAGTCGGGAAACATCGACTTATTTTTGTAGTATACAAAGAATTATCTTAAAATTCGCTGCTTATTTCTCGAAGACCACTCATTAAGTCAATACTTATTAGTTGCCCTAAAGTCGCTCTTTACAGTTTCACGTGTCTGCCATTTTATTATAAATTTTAGGAAATTTGAACTTTCGAAGTTTTGGTGACGACCAATGGTAGAACAGTCATAGAAATTGTGATAGATGTGGACTGGCTCAGAGACTGAAGGGAGATACAGTTAACAGACAGACAGACACATGATGTGTCGATCTAATAGCCTAATTATTTTCTCGAATCCTCTAAAGCCCAGTGGTCACTATATGTACCACCATGTTTAACATTCACAAATTCTACGTTCTGCCCACACAGGGTATTTATGTGTTTTGTGTGCATCTCAGAACAAACAGCGATTATTTCACTGTACAGCATTAACTGACTGGTTTGTATAACTGAGACGGAGTGTGTTTACTGCGCGGTACGGACTGTATTTATGTGTCTTGTGTGGATCTCAGAACAAACAGCGATTATTTCACTGTACATCATTAACTGACTGGTTTGTATTACTGAGACGGAGTGTGTTTACTGCGCGGTACGGACTGTTTATGTGTTTTGTGTGGATCTCAGAACAAACAGCGATTATTTCACTGTACAGCATTAACTGACTGGTTTGTATAACTGAGACGGAGTGTGTTTACTGCGCGGTACGGACTGTATTTATGTGTTTTGTGTGGATCTGAGAACAAACAGCGATTATTTCACTGTACAGCATTAACTGACTGGTTTGTATAACTGAGACGGAGTGTGTTTACTGCGCGGTACGGACTGTATTTATGTGTTTTGTGTGGATCTCAGAACAAACAGCGATTATTTAACTATACATCATTTGATGTTTTATAACGAGAGTGTCATGAGTTTATAGCGGATCGGACTGTTTTATAGAGTGTTTGTGTGGATATCAGAATCCGTTGAGTTTCATTACATATGTTACCGTCTGCGTTTTATAACGAGACGATGGTTTTGCCAAGTCGGACTGACTTATTTTTGTGTATACAGAACTAAACATCGCTGTTATTCTGAAACCATCATTAAGTCAATACTTATTAGTTTACTGAAAGTCGCTCTTTACAGTTCAGCGTGTCGCCATTTTATTATTTTTAGGGATTGAACTACAAGGGTTTTTACACTGGTAACAGTCATAGAAATTGTGATTGTACTACTAGAGACTGAGTGATCGTTACTGACGACAGGACGACATGATGTTGTGGGGATTCAAATAGCACGATTATTTCTCAACCTCTAACCAGTGGTTATTGTATAACATGTAACTTCAAGTTCTCTTCTGCCCACGGAGTATTTATGTGTTTTGTGGGGATCTCAGAACAAACAGCGATTATTTCACTGTACAGCATTAACTGACTGGTTTGTATAACTGAGACGGAGTGTGTTTACTGCGCGGTACGGACTGTATTTATGTGTTTTGTGTGGATCTCAGAACAAACAGCGATTATTTAACTATACAGCATTAAATGATGGTTTGTATAACTGAGACTGAGTGTTTTACTGCGCGGTACGGACTGTATTTATGTGTTTTGTGTGGTCTCAGAACAAACAGCGATTATTTAACTATACACATTAACTGACTGGTTTGTATTACTGAGACGGAGTGTGTTTACTGCGCGGTACGGACTGTATATGTGTTTTGTGTGGATCTCAGAACAAACAGCCGATTATTTACTGTACAGTCATTAACTGACTGGTTGTATTACTGAGACGGAGTGTGTTTACTGCGTGGTACGGACTGTATTTATGTGTTTTGTGTGGATCTCAGAACAAACAGCCGATATTTCACTATACACATTAACTGACTGGTTGTATTAACTGAGACGGAGTGTGTTTACTGCGCGGTACGGACTGTATTTATGTGTTTTGTGTGGATCTCAGAACAAACAGCGATTATTTACTATACAGCATTAATGATTGGTTTGTATAACTGAGAAGGAGGTGTTTACTGCGCGGTACGGACTGTATTTTGTGTTTTTGTGTGGATCTCAGAACAAACAGCGATTATTTCACTGACAACATTAACTGACTGGTTTGTATAACTGAGACGGAGTGTGTTTACTGCGCGGTACGGACTGTATTTATGTGTTTTGTGTGGATCTGAGAACAAACAGCGATTATTTCACTGTACATCATTAACTGATGGTTTGTATAACTGAGACGGAGTGTGTTTACTGCGCGGTACGGACTGTATTTATGTGTTTTGTGTGGATCTCAGAACAAACAGCGATTATTTCACTGTACAATATTAACTGATTGGTTTGTATAACTGAGACGGAGTGTGTTTACTGCGCGGTACGAACTGTATTTATGTGTTTTGTGTGGATCTCAGAACAAACAGCATTATTTCACTGTACAGCATTAATAATGTTGTAGGTCTGTAATTATTCACATTAGTTCTATCTCCCTTTTTAAGTAAGGGTTTTATTTCAGAGTATTTTAATCGAGTAGGGAAGATACCTGATGAAAGAGATTTTTGCATATATAAGTTAAAGGGGAGATATTGAAAGGAGAGCTTATTTTTAAGATTGTAACCGAAATTGCATCATATCCATGAGAGTGTTTGGTTTTAAGGATTTAATGATGTTTTCAATTTTTTTAGTTGAGGTGTGGTTAAATTTAATTTTAGGGAAAGTTATCGTAAAAGGCTGAGATAGATATTTAAAGTGATTATTTCTATCTGATTCTGCAATACTGTTAACAATTATATCATTAGTATTAATTTTGTCACCTATTGTTAGAAAATAATTATTAACAAAATTTGTAATTGTATGATGATTGTCAGTTAATTTCCCTTCAATATTCAGGAACTGATACCTGCTTTATGGGTTTTCTTACCTGTTACTGATTTTATAGTGTTCCATGTAGTTTTGATTTCGTGATTGGAATTCAAAATTAATCGAATATAGTAAAGTTTTTTCGCAGCTTTAGTAACATTGGTCAGAATTTTGCAGTATATTTTATAATAACGTTTTTTTTTAAATCGGGTCATTGCTATTCATAAGATCTAAGTAAAGTTCTCTTTTATGACAAGAAATTTTTATACCATGTGTTATCCATGGATTCTTTTTGGATTTAGCCTTGACTTTCCGTATAGGAAAGCTGGAATAGAATATTCTTAGGTAAGTATTAAGAAAGGAATTAAATATTGTGTCAACATCCTTATCAACAAAAACGTTTTCCCAGGTCTCGTAACTTAATTTAATCATAAATTCATTCTCAGTGTTTTTATTAAATTTTCTTATAGATTGAAGACAGTTGTTTTGTGTTTGCAAGTTAATATTATTTATGTATATGATCTGGGCATCATGATCAGGTAGTCCATTGACTAGAGGACTTATGATATAATTTCTAGCTCTGCTAAATCAATGAAAATGTTAATTGCAGAAATTGAGTTATTTTGGGTTCTAGTTGGAAAGTGCACCGTACTGTGGAGGTTATAAGAGAATAATATGGTGTCCAACTGCTTTTTTCTATTTTTGTTGTTGAGATAGTTTATATTTACATCCCCACAGATAATAAATTCCATATTATTACTATATTAGCTTTAGTATCCCTGTTTTAACTTGTATAGCGTCGGTGATAGACGAATGAATATGGAGCCTTCTTCGGTGTCAAATTTTATTAATAAATCCATCTAAAATGTCCCAGGACTGAACCCATGCCTACACCGTAGGCTTTAGACCGATCCTCCAGATGCCCCAGTCTATCGGAGAATTCAGACACCGCCCACCACCCCCACTTGACTTACTCAAGAGTTAAGCTGCGTCGTCACGTCATCGAGGTTAAACTTTTGCTGAATGACATGTAAAGTAGGCATGTAGCACGTATGGGGGAAGAGAAAAGCCGATAGATCTTTGGTAAGGAAATCTGAAGGAAAGAGAGCTCTTGGAAGTCACAGACGTAGATGGGAGGAGAAGGTTAAAATGGATCTTAAAGAATATGGACGGGAGGGCATGGATTGGATGTTCTGGCTCACGATAGGACCAAAGGGCGGCTGTTGTGAAGGCGGTAATGAAAATTTGGGTTCAATAAAATGAGGGGAGTTTCTTGACTAACTAAGGAACTGTTAGCTTGCAAAGAATATTGCAAAGAAATAAAACTGTTAAGAATTTAAAATTTACAGCAGGTATGATGCCATTATGGATAATATATACTGTGTTGCTGAGTTCTGATGGTGGATGATGGCACAGAGTGGGGGAATGGAGCTTTGTAGTGGATCGGGCACAGGTAGGTAAAGTGGGAGGAATGGCCGTCTGTCTGCAGTACTTGGTCAGACAGTAACTGCTGCATAAAAACTGATAACTTGCTGTTGGAGATATACTGTATATGTGTGCAAGCATGTTCGCACACACGTACACATGTATATATATATATCATGTATGAGTATACATGTGTATATATCATATTTTCATCTTTACATACTGCTGATAAGTCTTGCGCATAAACTTAATATGTAAAAATAACTTATAAAAATAAAGCACCCCAAAGCACTTGTTTGATGTACTAATATCAGTCTGCACACAATATTAGTTGTGTTGAGTAGCATGATTTTGTAGTTGTGAACTGTTTGTGTTTGTTGACAGTCCTGGAGAGATCAGTGAAGAAATTGCTGTACCTGCAGGATGTGATTAATCTCAGGCACAAGGCGTGTCACAGAATGCCCACACAACAAGGTGTGTCACAGAATGCCCACACATCGAGGCATGTCATAAAATGCCCACACATCAAGGCGTGTCACAGAATGCCAACACATCAAGGCATGTCACAATACCCACAGATCAAGGCATGTCACAATGCCCACACATCAAGGCATGTCACAGAATGCCCACACATCAAGGCATGTCACTGAATGCCCACAGATCAAGGCATGTCAGAATGCCCACATATCAAGGCATGTCACTGAATGCCACAGATCAAGGCATGTCACTGAATGTCCACACATCAAGGCATATCACAATGCCCACACATCAATGCGTGTCGCAGAATGCCCACAGTGCACACCATCTGCAGCAGTGGTTCTTCACCTTCTCCATCTTGTCCACTCTGCCCTTTCTGTTCCCACCCTTCTCCAGCTTTTTCTTTATATGCTTTTGAGGATTCCTTTTTAAATCAAGAAACTGTTAGTATCTTATTAGTAACTTATTTATGTAAATGAGTTCATTGCCCACTTTATGTTGATCACATTACATCACAGTTGCAAAGTTTATGAAAAAAGGAAAGGAAAATTGCTTTACAACCATGTAATGAATTCAGAATATTAAATATTTACATTGCATTAAACAAACAATTGAGTAAGAAAAAACGGCAAACTTAAGCTGCAGAATGATGACAATGACAATGATGACACCCAATAAACAATAACAAACATAAATAAAAATCTTTAAATTACATTGATTTTTGCACATAATAGCCAATTCTTATGAGACAGGTTTCTACATTCTCGCTTTCTTGAGCACATGAACTAGTTTGGCTGTCTAAATGCTAATGTGTTTTATTTTGGTTGCATCATTTTGTGGACATTCACAAATTAGTTGCCCTTGCATAAAAACGTGTGTATAATTGGTTAGGCAAAATTTATTTTCACCCAGAACATTATTTGTGCTTCTTTTACCCCTTTCTCCCTCCTATGCCCAATGGGATAACCCAGGTTGTACACAAGGGTCGCTGACTTGTGTGCATATGGCTGTTGCATTCATATCAACTGTACAGAGCTATGGGGAGCCTCTACGAAAGGTACGTAACACATCAGATTGTTTGCACCATTACCACTGGGCTATTTTATTTGTTTTGATAAGTTGTGCCGTATGTGTGAGGTTTAATGATCACTACAGTTTGGATTTGGAAGCAGAAACTGTGCCTACAGTAGTTTGACAGTAGGGTACATTTGTACTGACACAGCAACTTCAGTCATGACCTTCATGTTACCACATGCTATGTTCACATATTGTTTGCCCAAATTGTTTAAACTGAAGACACTGGAGACGGTGATGTGTGGCTCCCTATCCTTGTGCTCATCGACACTTGATCAAATTTGATGTTGGGGTGTCCACACTAATAGTTGTAAGGTCAGTTGAATTTTGGTGCATACTGACCGGTTACAGATCGGTTTAGCAAGTAATGTGGCTAGCTGGCATCAGAATGGCCAGAGTTTAATCCGTGGCAGGCCAAAGTATTTTCTTTTTCTTTGCGTCATCTGGAGGCATTGTGGCTCTCCCAGGTCACTGTTCAAGTGGAGGGTGGGTCTCTTTTGTGGGGTAAAGTGGTTAGAGTTTGAAGCTGACCACTTGACTAATTATTGTTCATTGTACCCAGAGTGTGTATTGAAAAATAGCCTGCCTGAAATGGCTTCCTCTGCTATTGCCATCATATCAGCCAGTCATCTCAAGGATAAAACATCATATCAGTGTCTCATGGGCACCCAGCAGCCACCCAGTTTGGTCCAAATTTTGTAGTGTGGCAGTGAACCCTGTTGTAACTTCCCGGCCAAAATGTTGGTGGTTGACGTGGTGTTTGTCCGCAGCTTGCTTGCCATATTTTTCACTGTTCTTTTGTATGTCTTATAAACAGAAGTTGAGTTCAGTGCATGATATTGGTAACAAGGTTACGCATGCTGTAGGCAGCCAGGGTTCAGTTCCCAGTGAGGTAACTTTTAATCACCATGTCTGGAGTGGTTTTGGCCAAGGGCTCTCCCCATATAAAACCAAGAAGTTTTTTGTGTGCAAAATTGTTGGAAATGACAAGGTGGTAGCAGCAACCCCAACTGTAGGAAACAAAGATACAGTCAGCTGCCTGTCAGTCTTGGTAGAGCTAATGAGTGGACTGTGTGTAAGGCAGCCCATATAAAGTACAAGCACCAGTGTACAGAAGTATGACAAGGTATGTGTCACATCTTGCCACACTAATAAAGTGCGAAATTTGAGGTTCTCACGGCAGTGGTGCTGAAGATTCAACTGCTCTTGGGATATGATGCTGTGTTGCTGGATGGGTGATCCTGACTTTTAAAGGATTGGATGGCCTTCATCATCAAGGGAAGATGGAGGTGCTACAATCCTTTGAAATGTTGGGAGCCACTCCTCCAGTGGCACATCATCACATTCCAGAAGACCTGTACCCTAAATAAGATTATGTGAAGTTCTCAGCTGCATTCAAAGACAAAGTAAACACTGCACATTGTGAGTGCAGCAAGCAAGCGCTTGTTCTGTGTTGCAGATTTCTGTTTTCATTGCACATGTGACATGTCCTGTCCTAGTCATGTTAGATAGTATCCTGTTCTCTTTTTTCAATTTTTATAGTTTCGAGGTTTTTGTACCTTCTAATATTTCTTTCTTAATCTCTTTCTGCCTCCCATTTCTCTTCATTGTATTTAATTTCATTGTTTTCCTTTCTCCATTGTGTCAAACTCCTGTCATTCATCCCAGTATTGTTCAGAATTGTGAAAAGTGACTATTAGCTTCATAATGTGTGTCTGTCCGTCTGTCTGCATGCAACAACTCGGCTTCCACTGGTCAGATTTTCATAAAATTGATATTGAAGGATTTAATGAATATCTGTTGAGAATAGTCATGATTGATTAAAATCTGACAAGAGTAATGCGTACTTTACATGAAGACTTAAGTACATT
>JAJKFL010000343.1:0-12355 GCA_021186555.1 Reticulitermes speratus
TTTCAAAAACTTTTGAAAGCCACAAAAAACAAAATTGCATGCAGGAAGAAATTAAGTGTAGACTGAAGTCAGGGAATGCCTGCTAAAATTTGGTACAGACCTTTTGTCTTCATGTTTGTTATCTAAAAATTAAACACTAAATGTACAGAGCTACAACGTTCCCTGTTGTGTTATGTGGGTGTTAAAATTGGTCTGCATACTGAGGGGGAAAACATAGACTAAAGGTCTTCCAGGCTAGGGTGCTTAGAAAGCCACTTAGGTCTAAGGGAAGGGAGTGGGAGAAAACTGGAGAAAACAGCACAGAGGAGAACTTCATGGTTTGTAATCCTTACCAAATATTATTCGGGTAATCAAATGAAGGTTGTTGAGGGGGCGCGACAAGTCGCACGTATGGAAAAGATGATAAATGCATACACAGCTGTAGATGGAAATGAGTAGAGCAGGAGGCCCTTTGGAAGACTGAGCACAAATGTGAGGATAATATTAAAAGGGACTTTCAAGAAATAATATGAGATTTCGCGGACTGGATTTATCTGATTCAAGATCGGAAAAATGGCGGGCTGTTGTGAGCATGGTAATGAACATAGGGTTCCGTACAGTTCGGGCAATTTCTTGAGTACCAGGTTCTCAAGAAAGACTGTGCTCCACGGAGTTAATTAACTGTTTGAGCGGCCTTATGATATTCTTATAACATATGATTAACATGTTATAATATACAGGAAAACGTACATTTATGGCGTTAAATGCAGTGGACATTATTATGGGTCAGTGTGGCTGGAGACTGGAATTGTTCAACAACATCATTTACAGCCTGATACATCAAATATTAAAATAAAATAACAAAATATTTAGGCACTTCTACGACTTTAAGGGAGATATCCTTTGACCTTCGACAAATTTTTACAAAAAACTTCAATACAAAATTTTTGTTGAAACAGATGCTTCTTCTCTAGGCTTATGAGATAACGCAGTAAAAAGGATCCCTTAATTTAGTTATTTCGGAAGACGTTCGTCTTCCAGAAATGTTTGCCGAACACGAAAAGTTTTTCCATTTGTTTATATAATTTGCTTTTAACAACATGTGATACATGTTTAGAGAGACGAAAGTTACTTGCTAGATGCGCGCAGAAGAGAATGGACTTTATGCGCAATATTAGTTGTATTTGTCCCTCATCAAAATTCAACTCCAGTTGATTGTACCAAACAGAACAAGCAGTGTACACACATCAAGTGCACACACTACCACCATGTAAGTACTGTGCACAAATAATCTGAACCTCATACTTCACAAAAAGGACCTGAAAATGACCTGCTTATGTCGAAACAGGTTGTTTTAAGGAACATACAACATTATTGCTAGAATCGTTATATTCTATATATACTAATAATAAAGACTATTTTTGCAAGATAATCTATATTTTATTTAAGTACTTCCTATAGCACAAGGACAAGCAAACAATAAAGAAAGAAACACAGCCTGAAGACATTTGAGGTCAGACTGCCGAGGAGAAAATTGACAAGTAAGAGAAAGGATGTTATCAGGAGGCTTAACAAAGTGCGTGCTGAGGAGCTTCATAATTTTGACCCTCAACTCATGATGATAAAATTAAGGATGGCAAGATGAGTTCTTTGCTCTTCTGGTATTCTTACGAAGCGTAGATTTGCAACTGGTTACCACCTACACCATTCCATATATAACTGTGTACCTAAGTGTTTCCTGCATTTTTATTAGAACTTTTGCCCTTTGAAGATGGGACAGATAGGTTGTCTAGGTTCTACGCCGCGTAAAATCCCAGAAAAGCAAAGATATCTTTTACACCGCGTCGGAAGCCAGAAATAATGACGATTACAAGATGGTTGGGAAGTGTAATATACACATGACAGATGAGAAATGGATATGAAATTGGAGAGAGTATCTGAAGGTAAGATCATCACTAGGAAGACCTAGAAATATACAGATGGTTAATAATGTGTCTTGAGCAAATACAATCTGAATATGCGGCCTGGACTCAGCTGGCTATGAAGAGGGACCATAAGCAAGCTATTGCAATTACGGTAATGAATCATTGCGTTTCACAAAATTCAAGCGAACTTCTTCACCAGATGAGGAACTAGCAGCTGGTCAAGTTAGTCAGTCAGTGTCTGTTCTTTCAGCCACAGTTCTACAGCTGTTTCAATATCATTATAAGTTGCAGCTTTTCTTCACCTGCTTCAACAACTGTGTGAAAACGTATTTAAAACTGATAATGATGATAATGATGACGGCGACGACTGCAACGATGATTATGACGTCACGTGATGTAATGTGAACACGGCAGTGTCTGTTTAAAGAAGTGGACACTGGCTCTAAGAAGAGGGAGAGACAAACTCTCGATCTACATATGGACACATGCAATATGTGTAACAATACATTACATGCAGTTAACGCTGCATTACTGGTACTGAAGGGCGTCCGGGATGGCTAGTGCTTTAAAGATTTAGTTAACGACGCTTTTAAGCTAATTTAATTAGCATCTAATCCTAACCGCTTGTCCTTTTGGCCTTAAATATGGCCAATTTAAAAGGTTTCTACCTATTTGCTGTCTACATTCATACTTCCTGCATCTGGACTACACATTCATTTCACCGTAGCTGTATATGTTTCATTACAAAATATAAACCTTACTGCAAATTACAAATATTACCATGGAAGCCGGTGTAGCTCAGCCACTATAGTGACTAGGCTACTGGGTGAACGTCAGCGAAATCGTGGTTCAATCCCCGGCAGGGGCAAGGTGTTTGTATCTTATGCAAACCGTCCAGACCGCCGCTGGATTCCATTCCTTCAATTATCAATATTAATAGGTACCAGGGGTTATTTTGCCGGAAGTAAAGTGGCCGGGCGTGAGGCTGACTACTTACCCATTCTAGTGTAGAGATTAAGAGTGAAAGGAGCTATATCTCTACTCTGGCAGCAATATGATTTCAGGGAGTGCATGCACCTTCTGCTTCGATTTTAAAGTCTTATTGACATATGTTACATCTCCCAGGTCTTTTCGTCAAGTGGCTGCATTTTCGTCAAGCATTATCATGCATACATTTATACACAAATTATCATTAATACCGTCAGCCACCTGAACTTCCTTGTTCCATCCAAGGACATCGTAACAATGGCGTTTAATCTTCCGACATCCTATGTCGTACTCAGCGGGAACATCCATAACTTCGCACGCGCCTTCGCAATGCGGTAATCCATCATCATTTAATAAACATCTGCCATGATATATACCAGTGTGGACCTCACCGTCACTAACCTCTCCTAACTTGTCTTCACTCATAGCTGCAGAGTGCTCCATATGATGTGGTTAACCTATATCCGTGTCAGCTGATGTGGTTGATGTGGTACACGGAAGATTCGACGGAAGTGCAAGAATTCTGACCAGTTCCTTGAATGACATTTCCGCTACTTTTGTTGGTTTTGTGGCTTCTCTTACGCCTTGAATTTCTAACACGCAGAATTTCTCATTAATCTTCAGAGATACCTTCCTCTCTGGAAAACTTAATTCAGCTTCATGGTCAATCAGGATATCTAAGCCCAATATGGCGTCTGTTAACAGCTGGGAAGAAAGTAACACGAATTGGGTCTACGTTGTGGTCGCCTATCTGAATCTCCAACAGTGCTTGCTTCCTTATTCTTTTATTCCCTTAATTAAATGCACTAACTAGATTGAGATTCGGCGTAAGCAACTCTATACAATTTAGCCCAAGGAGACGTAATTTATTGTACAACTGCTCATTTAAAATCGACATTTCACACCCTGTGTCCAACAATGCCGAACTCTTCTCCACCTATCATAATGTTCAATTTAGGGCATTCATATCTTCTACTTTCGGTGATGTACAACGTATAGCTAACTTCTTTGTCAAGTTTGGTGTCAGTCGCTTCTTCCTCCAAATTTAGTGTACGCCTAAAGAACGATGCGACATCGTAATTTTCTATGATTTCTTTAATTTCGCCATTTTTCGTTTCAGCATATCCAGCACTTTTCTCACGTGTCAGATTGGGCTTCGGAAGAGATGTAGTGATTTCGTACGTGGACTTGGTTCGCACATCAGACACGTCCTCTAACTGTTTAAAGGTTGAGGGTTACTGTCTGTAGTCTCAGCACTAAGTCGACTATCTTGGCTTCTTTGAGGGGCATTGTCGAGAGGGATTGGATTTAAATGGCTACCCATATCCACCGGCAGGCTCCTCTGGCCATGTCGACGAAAACTTCGACCGCCTTCGTTGTGTTGCCCTCGGTCTGAATACCGCCGACTGTGTCTGTCACCTTGCTGCCTAACATACCGTACATTTACACTATTGCCTCTTTCGCGGTCCCTACCGTTAACCTGCTCTCGAGGAGGTCTTCTGTTTGTATCCCGACGATCGTACTCGCGGCATCGCGAACTAAATGTGTGTCTGTTGTCCCCTAAGTCTTGCAACTTAGCTAGGAAAGCTAATGCATCTTCAGTAGATTGTAGGTTGCTACAAATGAGTCCCTGTTGAATACGAGGTTCAAAATGGCTCGTAAGGGCGGAAAAAAGATCCAGATCTGACATCGGTGAGTTCAATGTACTTGCCATATTGGCGTATCTAATATAATGGTCAAGGCACGACTCGCCTGATCCTGGGTCATATCAGACCAGGTAGATGGCACTTTGAATGCTAGTCTGTCTACTAGGACACCACAGTAATTCAGTGAACGCCTTTTTCAATTCGTCGTAAGTTGTCATTTTGTCAAAGAAACTTGACAGCCGTTGTTTGCAAATCGTTCTTTTAGCGCCCTGAAAACCAAAGCTAACCTTAGTTCCTCTGGGCTTCTTTTCAGCGAGATGTATTGGACGAGGTCTCGGATAAAATGAAGTGGTACCTGACTTGTACTCTCCGTAAACGTCGGAAGAGTTAGTGCGCTAAGGTAGTATTTGCATACAACCGAGATCCAGCATTTACATTGTTGTTACATGAATTTACTGATGGGTTAGATACATTGACACTGTCAGCACATGTAGATACATTTGAAAGTATTCACTCCATTCACACCAGTCACACTCTGACCACTTGTATTGGACCCTACTGTCCCCGTTACGCTTTCCTTTTGACCTACAGTAGTCTTCTTAGCTACGGCAGTTTGTTGAACAGCTGTCGTATTGTTGTTTGCCACCCCTGCTGTAATTGTTGGCTTCTAGACTGCTTATAGCATTATATATTCTTAGGATTTCTGAATCGTTGGTTTGTTTTACACTTTGAATTTGAATATTGCAATTCTGAATGCTGGACGTTTCTTCAACTGAAATTGTATTTATCATACTGTCAACGTACCATCTGTTCTGATTTATTTCCTTTCTCAGATTTGTTGCAGTTGACTCAGTTTCTGCCTTTTGATCACTAATACTTGCTAACACTGTTTTGGAGCTGGTTATTACTTCTTGCTCTTGCTTATCAAGCCTTTTCCTAGTCTCCACAATGTGCGCATTCACTTTTCACTCATACTCTCACCCAAATTTTCTACAGACATAATTATTTTATTAATATAATGCTCAGTGTCTCTCTTTAGTGTGTCTACTCTATCATAAACGCTCTGAATTTCATACTGCAATTTAGCATTAAACTCTTCTCTCAGTTTTGTATTACCTGCCTCAAATCTCTCATTTAATCTAGTGGTAAGTTTCTCATTTTGTTGTTTGAATTGAGCCTTTAGATTTTCTGTCTGTTTAGCTACTTCTGCTTGGAATGCAGCTGTTTGCTTACTACTTTCGGGCTGAATGGCTGCCATTACAGCGGCGAGCAAGTCTTATAATTGTGAGGTTGTAATATTGGACAACGTTACATTAATGCTGTTATTAGCAGCGACTTCTAAATTTTACACATTGACGTGGACTGTAGGATTTGCCGTTACTATAATTTTAGCCTGTGACTCGAAGCATGTATTGTGTCTTCGTTGTCGAGAATGTCTTCGTTGTTGAAACTGTCTTCGTCGCGCGTACTACTACGGCTCCTTAGCCACAAATCTGCCATAATCGTAAAAATTCGTGCTTGTGTACGGGTCACAACCGCAATCGTTTAAGACGTGAATCCGTCTTTGTGTTATTAGAGAAGGGTAAGATTTAAATGAATAAAGTATGGGTGGTTATAAGTGAAGTATAATTGTATTTTCAAAGGCCGATGATAGCAGAAGTAAGATACATATGGCACAGTAGCGGTGCACTGGAATACTCGCGCCGGCGTTGACGCGCTCGCCTTTCTTACGCTCTCTATACAATCTGCCTCTTTCGCATACTCAATTTGGGCTTTTCTGATTCCTTTTGAATTTTCCTTTCCAATGATAACGTTTCTTACATTTCTGTTCGTATTCCCTTTGCAATTTTTTCGACATTATGAAACTTTTCTTCAACTCAGCACACTTATCGCTTATAACTTACAAATTTTGTTTTATCGGTTATTATGGTTAAATAATATTGTAGATCCTGTTATTCTCTTCGCAATCCAAAGTTACACTCCCCAAACGCCGCGCGGCGTCGCCATTTACAGTGTTCACGCGCAAGCGCTACCCCTCCACCCTCACGCTGCACAACACCAATATCCACATATCAACCCCGATCCAACAAACTTTAAATCACTACATTATCATTTATAGTTTACGAGATATAAGCGCGAAAATCTTGCCATTTTTTTGGTCGCTAGAGTTTTCGTTGAGACCCCTACACCGGACCGAATTAAGACGTATTACGTCAAAAACTGAGACACTGATACATTTCGTCGTAGACTTACTTAGGTCGCACAATTGGAAAGCTACAGCTGACAGTTGTGTTTGCAGATGTAGGTGTGTGAAGCGTCAGTACCAGTCCCCGGCTGGTTGACTCAGTCCTCCGGCGTGTGTGTGCAGTCCGATGTGCCACGACCACACACACGTGATCTAGGGTTCGGATGTTTATGACATGTCAATTTTTATTCGGGCTTCTATTCATTAAAACTGAATTGAACACTAATTGGGTATTCTAATCACAATCAGATTGTATTTATTTTGTATAAAATGCATTTTTTGGGTCTTTTATGTTTGGTTAATTGTAGTTAAATGCATATTTGGTTGTATTTGGAGGATAAAATTCTTATGCATCATGTTTTAAAATTATATTTTGAGATGACTATACTTCCAAGAAAAGTCACTGTTATTTTGACATAGCTGTAATTGATATGTGTACAAAGGAGACAATAAGTAAGGGTATGTTTCAACCCTTGGTGGCTACATTAAATGCAGGTAGCCTCCACCCCTTCTAAGGATAATATTATGGAAGTAAGAATGCAGTTGCACTAATCCTTACACTTTCTTACTTGTAACTACATTTCTCAGGCATTTACAAGGAATCCTTCTGTTAGTTAAGATGCCGAAAGTGAAGTGTTCTGAAAGTGCAAAGTTAAGAGGTTTCGTTAAAGATTTTGGTGAGGAATATTTTAGTTCTGATGGAAGAATTCTGTTCTGTAAACTTTGTGAAGTTAAAGTTACAGCTGTTAAGCGATTTAATGTGCAACAACATTGTGATACGGCAAAACACAAAAAAATTTGAACAGACAATCTAGTCATCAAAGCAGGAAACGACTTCTGTTCGATAACACTGCAACACCTTCACCATCAAACAAAACATCGGAATTTTCAAAGGACCTGTGTGAATGATGGTGTCTGACAACATAACACTAAACAAAGTGAACAATGAGCAGTTCAAATCTTTCTTGGAGAAATACACGATTCATTTAATTTCCAGACGAATCAACACTACGAAAAAATATGCACCTGCCTGATATGAAGATGTTCTAAAAAGAATTAGATGTACTGTGAGCGACAATAAGGTTTGGTTTCGATTGATGATAAAACGGATGTCTGCGGCAGATATTGTAGCAGAATGTCGTTATTGGCAAGCTCTTAGCTGACCGTCCTGGTGACATATTCCTTCTTGATTCCGAAGTTCTTGATACAGTAAACCATCCTCTATCGCTGTACTTTTTGATAACGCCATGAAACTGTTGTGGAAAGGTGACGTTAAGCGAGACAATATCCTCCTTTTTGTAAGGGACGCTGCACCATATATGGTAAAAGCTGAAAATGCTTTATCCAAAAATGGTCAATTTAACATGTCTGGCTCATACCCTGCACAGAATTGCCGCAGAAATTAGACATAGTTATACTGAAGTCGACAAGTTGAACTCGAAATTTAAGAAAATGTTCGTTAAAGCTCCATTGAGTGAGCAGAAATTCAAACAACTCGCACCTTCATTGCCTCTTCCTTCTCAGCCGGTACTCACTCGATGAGGTACCTGGCTCGATGCTGCTGAGTATTACTGCAAAAACTACGCAGTTATTGAAGAAATTGTTAATACTTTTGACAGCAGTGACGCATCTTCTATCACAATTGTTAAAGAACTATTTTCCAGTAGTTTGTCAGGAAGTCTGGCTTATATAAAATCTAACTACGGAGGCATAGCAACTACAATTTCTCCCTAGAGGCAGTTGGTACAAATCTACATAAAGTTTGGAGCTGATCAAGGAATAAGGTGCGATATAGGGCGAGCAAGAGGCAAATAGGTGATGCTGTGAAATCAAAACTTAATACAATGCTGCGTCGAAACCATGGTTATGCGACAATGTGCAAAATAAGCGACATTCTAAGCGGAAATGAAGCTACTCTGGGAGTAGATAAACCAGCGTTAAACAGCAATGATTTAACCCTCTTCAAAAATGCTCCGGTGACGTCGTGCGATGTCGAAAGGAGCTTCTCAAGTTACAAGAACATATTGAGCGACAATCGAAGAAGATTTTCATTGGAGGTCTTGAAAATGCACATCGCTTTATATTGTAATGCTGCCAAGAAAGCGGAATGAAGAAAGTACGTAATAATTTGAAATGTTTTAAAGTTGTACATACCGTGCAAGGCTTGAGATAATTATAACTTAAAACCAACAATATTGCACTTATTTTATATATGTATATTGCAACCCTACATATGTTTCGGCTGTACTTCAGCCATCATCAGGGGTTTCTCTTGCAGCGTCCACTAACTGTATTGCTCACTAACATTTGATTCCTATTTGATTTCTTAGTAACTAGGTATTAGTAAATAAGTAAATTAGTAAATAGGAATCAAATGTTAGTGAGCAATACAGTTAGTGGACGCTGCAAGAGAAACCCCTGATGATGGCTGAAGTACAGCCGAAACATATGTAGGGTTGCAATATACATATATAAAATAAGTGCAATATTGTTGGTTTTAAGTTATAATTTGAAATGTATTTATTTGTAATTAATGAATTTGATATGCATGAAAGGCTCTTCTTTTAAATTTATCTTCTTTCTATATGAACACGTATTCTCAACATCTGATGCTGATCCAAAACGAGGCATTTACAACTTAAAGCGACTGAGGCTTTTGATTAAAATTGCTAGGAAATGAAGTAATGTAATAGTTGTACATGCATATGGAAATAAATAACATGATTGAAATACAAAACAATTTTTAATTTTAGCAAATAGGTTTTCATAAAAAAAATAGGTAATTTTTGCCTTTTATAGGTCATATTTAGCTATTTTTGGGGCATATTTGCATGCATATTTCTCGGTTTTTTAGGTCATAAAAATCCGAATCCTAGTGATAACACACACACGCACTGCGGTGACACTTAGCTGTTGTGGTCTCAGACTGCTTGCCGCTGATTCCAGTTCAGCGACTTGGTTTTGCTGTACTGGCTTCGTAACTCGGCGGGCTCCAGACATTTCGGTAGTTTGTTATGATGGCCTAGTGCGTCTTCAGGGCTTCTGCTTCTTCTTAAATGGGTGTTACTTTTATATTGCTTGTTTACCGATCCTCATAAATTTTCTTGTTATTTTGAGAACTGTCTTTTTTTTTTGTTAGATTTGCAGATGGTAGCAATACCGTTCTTTTTCACAAAATTATTTCTGGCCTCCTCTGAATCGTCGAACCCCAAATTTGGGCAGCCATTTCTACTATATCCGTTCTTCGCTTAAAGCCTGTAGATTATGCTCTATATTTCAGGGAATCTAATTGGTTCATGAGAGGAGCAGGAACACTTGTATAAACAACTAACACTGACTCGTTGACATTTAACCAACTGTTTTAGCCCTTCACTTAACTTTACTGTGTTATAATCTCTGTATATAATGATAAGGGGCGCGCGGTGGCGTAGTTGGTTGAGGCACTACGCTACAAATCGGAACGTCGCGGGTTCGATTCCCGATGGTGTCATTGGAGTTAATTCCTTGACACAATCGTTTCGGTCGCACTATGGCCCTGGGGTCGATTCAGCCTCTAACATAAATGAGTACCAGGAATATTTCCTGGGGGGTAAAGGCGGCCGGTGCGTAGGGCTGACAACCTTACCACCTTCATGTGCCGATTGTCTACAAATCTGGGAGCCTCAACCTCCTGGACCCCTCAGGGCCTGTCTAGGCATGTAATGGGGTTGCTTAAAAAAATATAATGATTCTACAGTTAATTGTCTTCATTTATGAACGTGGCGCCGAATGCTTTTTGTTACCTTTTAAACAATTTTCACTATCGAAGACACTATAATCCTTTATAAGTAATGCACTTATAAAATCATTAGTTATAAACTTTCAAATGTAACTGCTTAAATCGGCTTGACCCAAATCACGTATTCACCCAGCAAGTCAAAATTCGAACTGCTTCTTGGCGTCTGTACGCGGTCGCTATTATCCCGGCCAGATTCATCCGTCTACTCGAATATTTTCCACTGTCTCCAATGTGGCTACATTTTAATGACTATTTCGTAGTAGGTGCGAATACTTTCTTCTCATTGGCTCCTAATGACTTGACTATGTTTCCCGTGCCGTTACTCGTGTGATCCCCTACACGCGTCCTACCGGTTTTTCTTAATGTGCAAGCAAGACTAACACGGTATCCGCCCTCGATTGATTTAAGACGTCCAAAAGCTATCAAATTATAAAATTTCGTGTGCTCCAGAAATTCCCAAAACCATTAATTTTTACACTGACAAACGGCGAAAAATGCTGTCTTAATATACCCGACCTAAACTGTCTCTCTGCTGTCCCCTCTAAGATGAGTTACAATTTCCTTTATACCCTTAAACTAAAGTACTAATTCTAAACAAATTTGCCCTGTCTGACAAATATACATTTTGATACTTGATAAAGCAATCATACAACATATAGCGGTTATAGTGAGATTTGTAAAAAGGCGGAAGTTAAGTCCAAGTCCATGAAGACATTAAAATACAGTAGCTGCGATAAAGACTGGGTCGTTCTCTGTCTGGTACGGTGATACTGTTAATCTTTCGGGCTTCAATACAGATCCGAGGCTTCGTCCCCTCCTTCAGCACGACAGTCATAGGGTTGACGTAAGGAGAAGCAGAAAGTTCTGTGATGCCGTCCTCTAAGATTTGTCTAATTTGTTCACTCACTACAGGGCATAATGAAAAGGCGATTGGCCGGGAATGACCTGGGTCTGTGCTATTTACTTTGAATTTATATTGAATAACTCAACAGATTCCTTGCTTTGTTGTCAAGTTATCATAAGTACTTTAGCAATAGCTGGACCAGTTGCTGTTTCTCATTAGATGCCAAATATTCATTTTCCTCTATTAGTGAAGCCATTTCTGCGGTCATTTGGCGGGGTCTGGCGACACAGGCTTAAGGCTGTATTCTCGGTTCCCATTCATTTTTCTGCTTTGCATATCATTATAATCACATCCAGTGCCCCTCGAACTGTCAGTCAGTTTAACGTTATTGTAACTATTACCATCATCATCATCATTATAATGACTCAAGTCTAGCACATCCTCACATACAAGTGTCCGTTTACCCATCCCATTTCATTCCTTCGGCATTTTACAATACAAACCAACTTTCCTCATGCTTCCTCTTTACTCATAATTTCCTCCAAGGGAATCGACGTAATCTGAAACTTCCCGCATAACACCGCAGACTTCCTGTTGTTCTTCCAGTACTTTTATCAGCAGTGCTACATGTATGTCGCCTGTGAGCCGGACAACACAGTTTTCAGCAACTCCTCCGTTAGTGGCTTCGGAATTCGCTTCCCGGAATCTGTCAAAGTGGCGCTTCCTCACCTCTCCCCCCATGTCATAGCACAGGCATTGTTCTTTAAAATCAAGTGCAATTCCACATTCGCTCAAGAAATTTGCACACAAAATTACAGGCCCAATTAGTTGTGAACAAACCAGGAAATTCTGTTCAAAATCGTCAGTTCCCAATGTAAAGTGCAACTACACTTGCCTTTTAATTCTTTTGGAGCACATTCCCAGTGCGGTAACCAAAATGGCTCCCTCAAT
>JAJKFL010000344.1:0-34291 GCA_021186555.1 Reticulitermes speratus
ATAAAAAAAACTTTTACGGTTAAAGTTGAATTGTTTTAAATTCTCGTTTTGGAAGGGTGAAAACGCTTAAAATTTCAAAAGTGTTTTTTTCGGTACGTCTATGTCTAAGAACTAAATTTAGTTTACAATATCCATTATTCCTATTGTCAAGATACAAAGTACGCCATAGTTTTATTTTTCACTCTTTCTGATTCCTGAACATAATGAGACACAATATTTTTACCTTTGTAACGGGGTAGATATTATGTAGCTTTAATCGCAAAGTTCGTTTTTACTTCAACTTAAACCAAAGAAATGACATCATAAAGTAAACAAAACTATTAGACAGGCCCCGGGGGTTTTTTCCTTTCCCAAAATTTATAAAAAACAACAATCTTTTACGGTTAAAGTTAGAATTGTTTTAAATCATCGTTTTGGAAAGGCTGAAAAAGCTTAAAAATTTTAAAAGTGTTTTCTCGGAACGTCTATGTCTAAGAACTAAATTTTAGTACACGTATCCATTATTCCCATTTTCAAGAACTAAAGAACGCCCTATTTGTATTTCACTCTTTTCTGATTCCTCAACATATGAGACACATTTTTACCGTAACGGGGTCCCATATTTATGTAGCTTTAATCAGCAAAGTTCGTTTTTACTTCCAACTTAAACCAAGGAAATGACATCATAGTAAACAAAACTATTAGACAGCTCGGGTTTACCTTTCCCTAAATTAAAACAAACAATAATCTTGTTACGGTTAAAGTTAGAATTGGGTTTTAAAATTTGTCGTTTTGAAGCTGAAAACGCTAAAAATTTCAAATGGGTTTTCCCCGGAACGTCTATGTCTAAGAACTAAATTCTAGTTTACATATCCATTATTTCCTATTGTCAAGATACTAAAAACGCCATAGGTTTTTTTTCACTCTTTCTGATTCCTCAAACCCATATGAGCCCACTTTTTACTCGTAAGGGGGGCGTTTAATTATGTAGTTTTAAAATCAGCAAATTTCGTTTTTACTTCAACTAAACCAAGCAAATAAACATCAAAATGAAAACCCAAAACATTGACGGGCCCCGGGTTTAAATACCTTTCCCTAAATTTATACAAACAATTTAACCCTTGTTTTACGGTTAAAATTTAAAAATTTTTTTAAATTCGTCGTTTTTGAAGCTAAAAAACCTTAAAATTTCAAATGTTTTTCAGGGAACGTCTATGTCCTAAGAACAAAATTTTCTTAGTTTAAAAATACCTTTAATTCCTATTGTCAAGATACTAAAAAACGCCTATTTTTTATTTCACTTTTTTCGATTCCTCAACATATGAGACAAAAATTTTTTTATTCGTAAGGGGGTGGGATTTTAAAGGGAAGCTTTAAAAATCAGAAAAAGTTCGTATTTACTTAAATTTTAAACCCAAAGGGGAAATGCCCATCATATGTAAAAAAAACCCTTTTAGACAGGCTCGGGTTTTTTTAAACCTTTTCCCAAAATTTTTTATAAAAAACAATAATCTTGTTTAGGGTTTAAAAAAGTTAAATTTTTTAAATTCTTCTTTTTTGGAAGCTGAAAACCCCCTTAAAAAATTTTTCAAATGTGTCTTTTCCCCGGAACGCCCCTTTGTCAAGAACTAAATTTTGGGTTTACTTTTCCCCTTTTTTCCCTATTGCCAAGAACTAAAAACGCCATAGTTGTATTTCACTCTTTCTGTTTCCCTGAACAAAATGAGACACAAAAATTTTTACTCGTAACTGTGTAAATTTTAGGAAAGTTTTAAAATTCAGCAAATTTTCGTTTTACTTCAATTTAAAACCAAAGAAATGACACATATGTAAACAAAAACTTTTTAGACAGGCTGGGGGTTTTACCCCCCCCAAAAATTTTTATACAAACAAAAATTCTTGTTTAGGTTTAAAAGGGTCAAAATTTGTTTAAATTCATCTTTTTGGGAGGCTAAAAAACGTTTTAAAAATTTTTTAAAATTTGGTTTTTTTCCCTGGGAACCCGTCCTATTCGGAACTAAATTTTAGTAAAACTTTTCCATTATTCCTATTGTAAATACAAAAGAACCCATAGTTTTTTTTTCACTCTTTCTTTCCCAACATATGAGACACAATTTTTTTTACTCGTAAGGGGGGCCCGATTTTATGTAAGTTTTAATTTCACAAATTTTCGTTTTTACTTAAATTTAAAACCCAAAGGGAAATGACATAAATATGTAAACAAAACTTTTTAGAAAAAGGCTCGGGTTTTCCCTTTTCCCTAAATTTATACAAACAAAAAATTTTGTTTACGGTTAAAGTTAAAATTTTGGTTAAAATTCGCCCGTTTGGGAAAAGCGGGAAAACGCTTAAAAAAATTTTCAAATGTGTTTTCTGGGAAACTTATGTCTAAAACAAAATTTTATTTTTACATATCCATTTTTTCCCTTTTTGGCAAGAACTAAAGTACCCAAAAATTTTTTTTTTCACCCTTTCTGATTCCTGAACATATAGCCACAATTTTTTTACTCGTAACGGGGGAAAGTATTATGTACTTTAATCAAAAAGTTCGTTTTTACTTTAAACCCTTAAAACCAAAGAAATGAAATCATAGTAAAAAAAACAAATTAGACGGGCTGGGGTTTTAAACCTTTCCCCCAAAAAATTATACAAAAAAAACAATCGGGGAAAATTTTTAAAAATTAGATTTTTTTAAAAATTCATCTTTTTGGAGGCTGAAAACGCTTAAAAATTTCAAAGGGTGTTTTCTGGGAACGCCCAAATGTCAAAAAAAAAAAATTTAATAGAACACGAAACCCATTATTCCTATTGTCAAGATACTAAAGAACCCATAGTTGTACTTCACTCTTTCTGATTCCTCAAAAATTTGAGACCAATATTTTTCCCTCGTAACGGGGTCGATATTATTTGCTTTTCCAGCAAAGTTCTTTTTTTAAAACCTTCAATTTAAAACCAAGGAAATGACATCATATGAAACAAAACTATAGACGGGTTCGGGTTTTTTCCCTTTCCCTAAATTTATAAAAACAATAACTTGTTTAGGGTTTAAAGTTAAATTGTTTAAATTCTTTTTTGGGAAAGCTGAAAACGTTTAAAAATTTTTCAAATGTTTTTTCCCTGGGAACCCGGCCTATGCCCTAAGAACAAAATTTTTTTATTTTACATATCCATTATTCATATGCAAAAAATTACAAAAAAACGCCATAGTTTATTTCACTTTTTTCTGATTCCTAAACCATATAGCCCACAATATTTTTCCCTTCGTAACGGGGTAGATTTTAAATGTTAGTTTTAATCACAAATTTTTTTTTCCCTTTTAAATTTTTAACCAAAAAATGACTTCATATTAAACAAAACTATTAAAACCCCCAGGCTCGGGTTTATTTTTTCCCCCAAAATTTATACAAAACAACAATCTTTTTTGGGTTTAAATTAGAATTTTTAAAAATTAAAACCTTTTTGGAGGCTAAAAAACCTTTAAAATTTATTTCAAATGTGTTTTCCCCAAAAGTCTTATGTCAAGAACTAAATTTTTTATTAAAACGTATCCATTATTCCTATTTCAAGAACTAAAAAAACGCCAAAAGTTTACTTTTCCCAACTTTTTTTGTTTTCTCAACATATGAGACACAATTTTTTTTAACTCGAAAAAGGGGGGTCGATATTGTATTTTAAATCAGCAAAGTTCTTTTTCCCTTCAATTTTAAACCGGGGAAATGCCCTCATATGAAAACCCAAAACAAATGAAGAAAGGCCTGGGTTTTAAACCTTTTCCCCAAAAATTTTTATACAAAAAAACCCAATCTTGTTTACGGTTAAATTTTAAAATTGTTTAAATTCTCTTTTTGGGAGGCTGAAAAACGCTTAAAAAAATTTTAAAAAGTGTTTTCCCCCGGAAACCCGTCTATTTTCTAAGAACTAAATTTTAGTAAAAAGGGACCCCATTATTCCAATTGCCCAAGATACTAAAAAACGCCAATTTTGTATTTCACTTTTTTCTGTTTCCGAACATATGGAACACAATATTTTTACTCAAAACGGGGTAGATAATGTAGTTTTTAATCAGAAAAAGGTTCGTTTTTTTAAAATTTTTCAACTTAAACCAAAGAAAGGACATCATATTTAAAAAAAAACTTTTAAAGACGGGGCCTCGGGTTTTACCTTTCCCAAAATTTAAAACCCAAACAATCTTTTTTACGGGTTAAAGTTAAAATTTTTTTTTAAAATTCACCCTTTTTTGGAGGCTGAAAACCCTTAAAAATTTCAAAGGGGGTTTTTTTTCCGGAACGTCTAGTCAAAAACAAAAATTTTAGAAAAACTCCCAAATTATTCCTATTGTCAAGATACTAAAGAACCCCAAATTTTTTGGATTTCCTCTTCGGATTCCTAAACCAAATGAGACACATTTTACTCTAAGGGGGGTGGGAAAATTATTAGTTTTAAATCACAAAGTTCTTTTTTTACTTCAATTTAAACCCAAAGGAAATGACATCAAATGTAAACAAAACATAAAGGCCCGGGTTTTTACCTTTCCCAAAATTTAATACAAACAATAACTTGTTTAGGGTTTAAAAGTTAGAATTGTTTAAATTCGTCGTTTTTGGAAGCTGAAAACGTTTAAAAAATTTTTCAAATGTGTTTTCCCCCTCGAACGCCCTATGTCTAAAAAAACAAAATTTCATTTTTACAAATCCATTTTTTTTTCCTATTGTCAAAGGAATACAAAGAAGGGGCCATTTTTTTTATTTCACTTTTTTCTGGATTCCCCTAACAAAAATAGACACAATATTTTTCCCTGGGAAGGGGGTAGATATTTAGGGTTAGCTTTAATCAGCAAAGTTCTTTTTTTAAACTTCAACTTAAACCAAAGAAATGACATCATAGGTAAAAAAAAAAACTTTTTAGACACTGGGGTTTTTTAACCCTTTTTCCCAAAAATGATACAAACAAAAAATCTTGTTTAGGGTTAAATTTTTAGATTTGATTAAATTAAAACGTTTTGGGGGCTGAAAACGAAAAAAATTTTTAAATGTTTTTTTCTGGGGGGAACGTCTATTTTTAAGGGAAACAAATTATAGTAAAACCGAAAACCATTATTCCAAATTGTCAAGATACAAAGAAGGGCCAAGGGGAAATTTCCATTTTTCTGATTCCTCAACAATGGGGACACAAAATTTTTCCCTCGTAACGGGGGTCGATTTTTAATGTACTTTAATCAGCAAATTTCCGTTTTTACTTAAACTTAAACCAAAGAAATGAAAATCTTTTAAAGAAAACGATTAAACCCGGGGCCCCGGGGTTTTCCCTTTTCCCCAAAATTTTATAAAAACAACAATCTTGTTTAGGGGTTAAAGTTAAATTGTTTAAAAAATTAAATCTTTTTTGGGGCGGAAAACCAAAAAAAATTTCAAATGTTTTTTTCCTGGGAAGGGCCCAAATGCCCAAAAAACAAAATTTTTAGTACCCCGGATCCATTTTTTCCCCCTTTTGTCAAGATCCCAAAAAGAACCCCCATATTTGTATTTCCCCCTTTCCTGATTCCAAACATATGAGAATATTTTTTATTTCCGTAACGGGGTAGAATTATGTATTTTTAATCACAAAGTTCTTTTTTTTAATTTTCAATTTAAAAACCAAAGAAATGACATCTTTATTTTAAACAAAATTTAAAACGGGCCCGGGGGTTTTCCCTTTTCCCCAAAAATTTTTATCCCAACAACAACCCTTTTTTAAACGGTTAAATTTAAAAATTGTTTAAATTCTTCGTTTTGTGGGATGAAAACCTTAAAAATTTCAAATGTGTTTTCTCGGAACGTCAAAGCCCTAAGAAAAAAATTTTAGAAACACGAAATCCATTTTTCCTATTGTCAAGAAAAAAAAAGGGAACGCCATAGTTGTTTTTTCATTTCTTTCTGTTTCCCCTCAACATATGAGACACAAAAATTTTACTCGTAACGGGGTCGAATTAAGAAAGTTTTAAATTCACAAAGTTCGTTTTTAAACGTAAATTTTAAAAAACCAAAGGAAAGACATTATATGTAAACAAAACATTAGCCCGGGCTGGGGGTTTTTAAACCTTTTTCCCTAAATTTAACAAACAAAAAAACTTGTTTACGGTTAAAGTTAGAATTTTTTAAAATTTCCTCGTTTTGGAAGCTAAAAACGTTTAAAAATTTAAAATTTGTTTTTTCTCGAACGCCCTATTTTCCAAAGAACTAAATTTTAAACACGTACCCCTTATTCCTTTTGCCCAAAGAAAACTAAAGAACGCCATAGTTTTTTTTTTCACGTTTTTCCCTGTTTCCCTCAACATAGGGAACACAATTTTTTCCCTCGTAACGGGGTCGATATTATTAGTTTTAAATCAGAAAAGGGTCGTTTTTTTTTTAACTTAACCAAAAAATACTTCATATTAAAAAAAACTTTAGACGGGCTCGGGTTTTTTACTTTTCCCAAAATTTTACAAAAAAACAATCTTTTTACGGTAAATTTTAAAAATTTTTTAAAATTTCATGGGTTTTGGGAGGCTAAAAACCCGTTTAAAATTTAATTTCAAATGTTTTTTCTCGGAACCGCTTTTGCCCTAAAACAAAATTTTTAAGTACACGTATCCTTTATTCCTTTTTCAAAAATACTAAAGAACCCTTATTTTAACATTTCACTTTTTTTGGGAATTTCCAACATAGAGACACAAATTTTTTACCCCGAAAAGGGGGGCGATATTATGTAGTTTTTAAATAAACAAATTTTTCGTTTTTTATTTTAAATTTAAAAAACCAAAAAAATGACATCATTGTAAAAAAAAACTATTAACAGGCCTGGTTTTACTTTCCCCCTCAATTTTTTACAAACAATAATTTTGTTTCCCGGTTTAAAAAGGTTGGGAATTTTTTTAAATTTTCACCCTTTTTTGGAAGCTGAAACGAAAAAAAAATTTCAAAGGTTTTTTTCCTGGGAACGCCCTAGTCTAAGAACAAAAATTTTGTACACGTATCCATTTTTCCCTAGGTCAAGATACAAAAAGAACCCATATTTTGAAATTTCACTCTTTCTGTTTTCCCCCAACAATGAGACACAATTTTTTTAACTCGTAAGGGGGTCGATTTATTAGTTTTAATCACAAATTTCTTTTTTTACTTCAACTTAAACCAAAAAAAATGACATCAAAAATGTAAAAAAAACTATTAACAGGCCCCGGGTTTTTAAATTTTTCCCCCAAAATTTTATACAAACAACAATCTTGTTTAGGGTTAAAGTTAAAAATTTTTTTTTAAAATTCATCTTTTTGGGGGCCGGAAAACGTTTAAAAAATTTTCAAATTGTTTTCCCAAAAACGTCTATGCCCTAAGAACAAAATTTTTTAGTACACGTATCCATTATTCCTATTGTCAAGATACTAAAAAAAACGCCATATTTTGTATTTCACTCTTTCTGATTCCTGAACATAAAGACACAAAAAATTTTCCCTCGAAAAGGGGGTTTAGATATTATGTACCTTAATCAGCAAATTTTCTTTTTTTAACTTCAACTTAAAACCAAAGAAATGACATCATATGTAAACAAAACTATTAGCCCGGCTCGGGTTTTTTTACCTTTCCCCCCAAAATTTAACAAACAACAACCCGGGTTTTTACGGTTAAAGTTAAAATTTTTTTTAAAATTTCCCAATCTTTTTGGAGGCAAAAACGTTTAAAAAAATTTCAAATTTTTTTCCCTCGAACGCCCTAGGGCTAAAAACCCTAAATTTTATACACGTATCCTTTAAATTCCCCCCCCCTTTATTTTGTCAAGATCCCTAAAAAACCCCAAATTTTTTGTATTTCACTTTTTTCTGATTCCTCAACATATGAGACAAAAAATTTTTACTCGAAGGGGGGTCGATATTATTTTAAACCTTTAAAATCAAAAAAGTTCTTTTTTACTTCAACAAAAACCCAAAAGGAAATGAAAACAAAGAAAAAACAAAACATTAGACAGGCTCGGGGTTTTACCTTTCCCTAAATTAATAAAAACAATAATTTTTGTTTCCCGGTTTAAAGTTAAAATTTGGGTTTTTAAATTGGGTCGTTTTTGAAGCTGAAAAGGGCTTAAAAAATTTTCAAAGGTTTTCCCCCGGAACGTCTATGTCAAAAGGAACTAAATTCTAGTTTACATTTTCCATTTTTTCCTATTTTTCAAAAATACAAAAAGAACGCCATGGGTTTTTTTTCCCACTCTTTCTGATTCCTCAACATATAGACCCCAAATTTTTTACTCGGAAGGGGGTAATATTATTAGCTTTAATCAGCAAAGTTCTTTTTTTACTTCAACTTAAACCAAAAAAATTTGACATCAATGTAAACAAAACTTTTTAGACACCCCGGGTTTTCCCTTTTTCCCAAAAAATTTTGAAAAAAAACCCAACAATCGGGTTTTTACGGTTAAAGTTAGATTTATTAAATTCATCGTTTTTGGGGGTTTGGAAAACGTTTAAAAATTTTAAAATGTGTTTTTTTTCCCGAACCCCCCTATGCCCAAAGAACAAATTAAGTACACTACCCCCATTATTCCTTTTGGGTAAAGATACTAAAAAACCCCAAATATTTTTATTTCACTCTTTCTGATTCCTCAACATATAACACAATATTTTTACTCGAAAGGGGGGCCCGATATTTTTGTAGTTTTAAAATCAGCAAAGTTCTTTTTTAAACCTTAAACTTAAACCAAAAAAAATTGACATAAATATGAAAACAGAACTTTTTAACAGGCGGGGGTTTTTCCCTTTCCCCCAAAATTTATAAAAAAAAAACAATCTTTTTTACGGTTTAAAATTTAAAATTTGGTTTAAAAATTCTGGGGTTTTTGGGGGCTAAAAAACGTTTAAAAAATTTCAAATTTTTTTTCCCCTGGGGAACGTCTATTCTAAAAACAAAAATTTAAATCACAAAACCCCATTATTTTTTTTTGTAAAGATACTAAAAAACCCGGCCCCATATTTTTTATTTCACTCTTTCTAAACCCTGAACATATGAAAAAATTTTTTATTTCGAAAAGGGGGTAATATTTGAAAGTTTTAAATCAGCAAATTGTTTTTTTAACTTAAATTTAAACCAAAGAAATGACATCAATGAAAAAAAAAACCCTTTTAGACAGGCTGGGGTTTTCCCTTTTCCCCAAAAATTTTATACAAACAAAAATCTTTTTAAGGGTTAAAGTTAAATTGTTTAAATTCATCGTTTTGTGGGGATGAAAACGCTTAAAAATTTCAAATGTTTTTCCCCCGGGGAACGCCCTATGTCAAAAAGAACAAAATTTTAGTAAAACTACCTTTAAATTCCTATTGCCCAAGATACTAAAGAACGCCATAGTTTTTTTTTTTCCCCTCTTTCTGATTCTCAACATATGAACACAATTTTTTTTTACTCGTAAGGGGGGGCCCGATATTATTGGGTTTTAAATCAGAAAAGTTCTTTTTTTAAAACGCCCAATTTAAAAAACCAAGGGAAATGACTTATAGGTAAACAAAACTATTAAAACAGGCTCGGGTTTTCCCTTTTTCCCAAAATTTTAACAAACAAAAAATCTTTTTTAAACGGTTTAAAGTTGGGAATTTTTTTTAAAATTCATCGTTTTGGAAGCGAAACGTTTAAAAAATTTTAAAAATGTGTTTTCTCGGAACTCAAAGGCCCCAAAGAACTAAATTTTAGACACGTAACCTTTTATTTCCTTTTGTAAAAAAACTAAAGAACGCCATATTTTGAAATTTTCACTTTTTTTCTGATTCCTCAACAAATAGACAAAATTTTTTTTTTAACCGTAACGGGGGTCAAAATTTTAAAGTAGTTTTTAATAAGAAAAAGTTCGTTTTTTCCTTCAATTTAAAACCCCAAAGAATGACATCAAAATGTAAAAAAAACTTTTAAACGGGTTTGGGGTTTTTTTAACCCCTTTTCCCAAAATTTATACAAACAACAATCTTGTTTAGGGTTAAAATTTTAGAATTGTTTAAATTCATCGTTTTGGGGGCAAAAAACGTTTAAAAAAATTTCAAAGGGTTTTTCTCGGAACGTCTAGGCCCTAAAAAACTAAATTTTAGTACTCAAAAATCCATTTTTCCCTAGGGCCAAGAAAACCAAAAAAACCCATATTTTTGAAATTTTAAACTCTTTCTGATTCCTAAACATATGAGACACAAATTTTTTTACTCGTAAGGGGGGTCGATTTTATGAAAGTTTTTAATCCCAAAGTTCGTTTTTTTTTCTTCAATTTAAAACCCAAAGGGAAATGACATAAAAGGGGAAAACCCAAAACTATTTAGCCCGGGCCCGGGTTTAAAAACCCCCCCAAAAAATTTTTAAAAACAATAATCGGGTTAGGGGTTTTTTTTTTTAAAAATTTTTTAAAAAATTTGGGGTTTAAAATTTCGTCTTTTTGGGGAACTAAAAAAGGGTTTAAAAATATTTCAAATGTTTTTTTTCCTTTTAGGGTCAAAGGCCCTAAGAACTAAATTTTTATTTACAAAAACCTTTAAATTCCTATTGTCAAATACTAAAGTACGCCATAGTTTTATTTCACTCTTTCGGATTCCGGAACATAGGGACAAAATTTTTTTTACTCAAAAGGGGGTAGATATTATTTTACTTTAACCAAAGTTCTTTTTTTTAACTTCAATTTAAAACCCAAAGAAATGACAAAAATAGTAAACAAAACTATTAAACCACTGGGGTTTTAACCTTTTCCCAAAAATTTATAAAAAACAACAATCTTGTTTCCCGGTTTAAATTTTTAGAATTGTTTAAATTCATCTTTTTGGGGGCTAAAAAAACGTTTAAAAAAATTTAAAAAATGTGTTTTCCCTCGGAACTCAATGTCAAAAAACAAAAATTTTAGTAAAACGTTTTCCTTTATTCCAAATGTCAAGAAAAACAAAAAAACCGCCAATTTGTTTTTCCCCCCCTTTTTCCCTGTTTCCCTAAACATATAGACACATTTTTTACTCGTAAGGGGGGTCGAAATTATTTTGCTTTAATCAGCAAATTCGTTTTTCCCTTCAATTTAAAACCCAAAGGGAAATGACATCATAGAAAACCCAAAACTATTAAAACGGGCCCGGGGGTTTTTTAAACCTTTTCCCTAAATTAATACCAACAAAAAATTTTGTTTAGGGTTAAATTTAGAATTTTTTAAAATTTCCCGTCGTTTTTTGAAGCTAAAAACGCAAAAAATTTAAAAAGTGTTTTCTGGGGAACGTCTTTTCAAAAAAACAAAATTTTCTAGTTTACATACCCCTTTTTTCCTATTGTCAAATACTAAAGAACGCCAAGTTTTTTTTTCACCTTTCTGTTTCCCTAAACCCAATGAGCCCACAATTTTTTTTCCCTCCGTAAGGGGGTAGAAAATTATGAATTTTAAAACGAAAAAGTTTCGTTTTATTTCCCAACTTAACCAAAAAAAATGAAAAATCATTTTAAAACCCAAAACATTAGACGGGCTGGGGTTTTTTACCTTTCCCAAAATTAAATACAAACAACAACCCTTGTTTCGGTTAAAGTTAGAATTGATTAAATTAAATCTTTTTTGGGGAGGCTAAAAACCCGTTTAAAAATTTTCAAATGGGGTTTTCTCGGAAGGGTCTATTTTTTAAGAACTAAATTAAAGGTACACTACCCCATTATTCCTATTGTCAAGTTTACAAAAGAACGCCATATTTATTTCACTTTTTTTCTGATTCCTCAACATAGGGAAAAAAGAAAAAATTTTTTTTACCCCCGAAAAGGGGGGTTCGATAAATTTAGTTTAAAATAAAGCAAAGTTCTTTTTTTTAACTTCAACTTAAACCAAAGAAAACAAAAAATTAAAAACAGAACTTTTAACAGGCTGGGTTTTTTTCCTTTTCCCAAAAATTTTTTAAAACAAACAACAATCTTTTTACGGTTAAAGTTATAATTTGTTTAAATTCATCGTTTTGGGCTGAAAACGTTTAAAAAAATTTTAAAAAAGTTTTTTTTTCTGGGGAACGTCTATTCAAAAACAAAATTTTAGTAAAAACCCGTACCATTTTCTCCTATTGCCAAGATCCCTTAAAGAAGGGCCATATTTATTTCACTTTTTCCCTGACCCCCTCAATATGAGACACATTTTTTCTCGTAAGGGGGGGCGATATTATGTAGCTTTTAATCAGCAAATTTTCGTTTTTTACTTCAATTTAAAACCCAAAGAAAATACATCATATGTAAACAAACTATTAGACAGGCTCGGGTTATACCTTCCCTAAATTTAAAAACAATAAATTTTGGGTTTCCCGGTTTAAATTTTAGAATTTTTTTTAAATTCGTCGTTTTTGAAGCTAAAAAACGTTTAAAAATTTTAAAAAATTGTTTTTTTCAGGGAAAACGTCTATGTCAAAGAACTAAATTCTAGTTTACATATCCTTTAAATTCCAAATGTCAAGATACAAAGAACGCCATATTTTTTAAATTTTAAACTCTTTCTGATTCCTAAACCCTATAAAACCCAAAATTTTTTTTTGCCCCTCGTAAGGGGGCCCGATTTTTATGTAGTTTTTAAATCACAAATTTTCGTTTTTAACTTCAATTTAAACCCCAAGGGAAAAAATACATCATATTAAACAAAACTATTAGACAGGCTCGGGTTTTACCTTTTCCCAAAAATTTAACAAACAATAACTTGTTTACGGTTAAAGTTAGAAAATTTTTTTAAATTCTTTTTTTGGGGGAAGCAAAAAACCCCGTTTAAAAATTTTCAAATTGTTTTCCTCGGAACGTTTTAATGTCAAAAGAACAAAAAATTTATTTTACATACCCTTTTTCCCTTTTTTCAAGTTTACTAAAGAACGCCATATGGTATTTCCTCTTTCTAAATTCCTGAACTTATGAGACAAAAAATTTTTTTAAAACTCGTAACTGTGTAAAAATTTTTAGGGTAGCTTTAATCGGGAAAAAATTTCCGTTTTTTACTTAAACAAAAAAACCAAAGAAATGACAAAAATATTTTAAAAAAAAACATTGGGCCCGGCCCCGGGTTTTAAAACCTTCCCAAAATTAAACAAACAACATTCTTGTTTAGGGGTTAAAGTTAAAAATTGGGTTTAAATTAAACCCTTTTTTTGGGGGGCTAAAACGTTTAAAAAAATTTAAAATTTGTTTTTCCCCGGAAACGTCTATGAAAAAAGAACTAAATTTTAGGTACACGTATCCATTATTCCTATTGTCAAAAATCCAAAGAACGCCATATTTTTTATTTCACTTTTTTCTGATTCCTAAACCCTATGAGAAAACAATATTTTTACTCGAAAGGGGGGGTCAAATTTTTATGTAGCAAAAAACAGAAAAGTTCTTTTTTTTTACTTCAACTTAAACCAAGGAAATGACATCATATTAAACAAAACTTTTAAAGACGGGCCCTGGGGTTTTCCCTTTCCCCAAAATTTATACAAACAATAATTTTGTTTACGGTTAAATTTAAAATTGTTTAAATTCGTCGTTTTGGAAGCTAAAAACCCTTTAAAAATTTCAAATGTTTTTTTTTCCTCGGTACTTTCTATGTCTAAGAACAAAATTTTTTGGGTTTCATTTCCATTTTTCCCCTTTTGGCAAGATACTAAAGTCCGCCATAGTTTTTTATTTCACTTTTTCCTGATTCCTGAACATATGAGACAAAATTTTTTTTTTTACCTAAGGGGGTAGATTTTATGTAGCTTTAATCACAAAGTTGGGTTTTTACTTCAAACTTAAACCAAAGAAATACAAAATAGGTAAACAAAACTTTTAACGGGCCGGGGGTTTTCCCTTTTCCCCAAAAAATTGATACAAACAAACAATCTTTTTACGGTTAAAGTTAAAATTTAAATTAAATTCTTCGTTTTGGGGGCTGAAAACGTTTAAAAAAATTTCAAATGTTTTTTCCTCGGAACGTCTATTTTCCTAAAAACAAAAATTTTATAGTACACGTATCCATTATTCCTATTGTCAAGATACAAAAGGGAACCCATGGGTTTATTTCCTCTTTCTGACCCAACTATGAGACCAATATTTTTCCCTCTTAACGAGGGTCGATATTAGGGTAGTTTTTAATCAGCAAAGTTTTTTTTTCCCTTCCCAATTTAAAAACCAAAGGGAAAAAAGGACATCATAGGGAAACAAACATTAACAGGTTGGGGTTTTTAAACCTTTCCCCAAATTTTTAAACCCAAACAATAATCTTGTTTAGGGTTTTAAAGTTAGTTTTTTTTTAAAATTTGGGGTTTTGGAACTAAAACGCTTAAAAATTTAAAAATGTTTTTTTCCCCGGGAAGGGCCCCCCTTATGGCCCCCCTAAGAACAAAATTTTTATTTTTACATATCCATTATTCTTTTTGGTCAAGATACAAAGAACCCCAAATATTTTTATTTAAACTCTTTCGGGTTTTCCTCAAAAAGGGGAAACCACAATTTTTTTAACCGTAACGGGTAGATATTATGTATTTTTTAATTCAGCAAAGTTCTTTTTTCCTTTTAAAACTTTAACCAAGAAATGACTTCAAATGTAAACAAAACTTTTAGACAGGCTCGGGTTTTTTTTTTTTTCCCAAAATTTATACAAAAAAAACCAATCTTTTTAGGGTTTTAAAGTTAGAATTTTTTTAAATTAAACCCGTTTTGGGGGCCTCAAAACGCAAAAAAAATATTTCAAATTTTGTTTTTCTCAAAAAAGGGCCTATGTCTAAGAACAAAATTTAGTACCTATCCATTTTTCCCCAAATTGTCAAGATACTAAAGAACGCCATATTTACATTTCACTCTTTTGATTCCTAAACAATGAGACACAATTTTTTTCCCTGGGAAGGGGGGGTCGATTTTAATGTAGTTTTAAAATCAGCAAAGTTTTGTTTTACTTCAATTTAAAAACCCAAAGGGGAAAATTGACATAAAATTGAAAACCCAAAACTATTAAAAACCCTCGGGTTTTTAAATTTTTCCCCCCTAAATTTTACAAACAATAAATCTTGTTTTACGGTTAAAGTTAAAGGTTTTTAAATTCATCTTTTTTGGAAAAGCTAAAACGCTTAAAAATTTGAAATGTTTTTCTGGGGAATCGTCAAAGGGCTAAAAAAACAAAATTTTTTAATTTACTAACCCCATTATTCCTATTTTTCAAGAACCTAAAGAACGCCATAGTTTTATTTCCCCTTTTTCTGATTCCTAAAATAGGGAGACAAAATTTATTTTTCCCTTTTGGGGGAAATAATTTTAAAAGTAGTTTTTAATCACCCAAAGTTCGTTTTTAAACTTAAATTTAAAACCCCAAGGGAAAAATACATCATAGGTAAACAAGACTTTTTAGCGGGCCGGGTTTTTTTCCCCTTTTCCCCCCAAAAATTTATAAAAAAACAATCTTTTTTAGGGTTTAAAAAGTTAGAAATTTTTAAAAATTTCCCAATCTTTTTGGGGAGGCTAAAAACGTTTTAAAAAATTTCAAATGTTTTTCCCCTGGGAAACCGCCCCTAGGGTCTAAAAATTAAAAATTTTATACACTATCCTTTAAATTCCAAAGTAAAGATACAAAAAGGAAAACGCCATATTTTAAATTTTCACTTTTTCTGATCCCCAAACATATGAGACACAAAAATTTTATTTCCGTAACGGTGTCGATATTAGGGAATTTTTAATCACAAAGTTCTTTTTTAAACTTCAATTTAAAACCAAGGAAGTGACATCATAGGGAAAACAAAATTTTTAAACCCGGGCTCGGGTTTTCCCTTTCCCAAATTTTTATACAAACAATAATCTTTTTACGGTTAAAGTTGAATTTTTTTAAAATTTCATCGTTTTGGAAGTAAAAACGTTTAAAAAAATTCAAATTTTTTTTCCCCTCGGAACGTCTTTTGTCAAAAAAACAAATTTTTTTAGTTTAAAATATCCATTTTTCCTATTTCAAGAACTAAAAGAACCCATATTTTTAAATTTCACTCTTTCTGATTCCTAAAACATAGGGAGACACAATTTTTTTAACTCGAAAAGGGGGGGAAAAAATTTTATTAGCTTAATCGGGAAAAAAGTTCTTTTTTAAATTCAATTTAAAACCCAAAAAGAAATGACATCATATGTAAACAGAACTAAAAAAGACGGGCCCCTTTTTTAAAAAACCTTTCCCCAAAATTTATATAAACAACAATCTTTTAGGGTTAAATTTAAAAATTTGGGGTTTAAATTCATCTTTTTGGGGGGCTGAAAACGTTTAAAAATTTTTAAAAAGTGTTTTTTTTCGGAACGTCTTTTTCCTAAGAATTTAAATTTTAGTACACGTATCCATTTTTCCCTTTTGCCCAAATACTAAAAAACGCCAAGTTTTTTTTTTCACCCCTTTCTGATTCCTCAACATATAGACCCCAATTTTTTTACTCGAAACCCGGGGTTTCGTTTTGGGTAGTTTTTAAATCAGCAAAGTTCGTTTTTCCCTTAAATTTAAACCTGGGAAATGACATCATATGTAAACAAAACTATTAAACAGGCTGGGGTTTTTACATTTCCCAAAATTTTATACAAATAATAATCTTTTTTAAAGGGTTAAAGTTAAAAATTTTTTAAAATTTTTTTTCCCCACCCTTTTTGGAAAAAGCTGAAAACGTTAAAAATTTTTTAAAAAGGGGGTTTTTCTCGGAACGTCATGTCAAAAAACTAAATTTTAGTTTACAAAAATCCATTATTCCTATTGTCAAGTTTACAAAAAACGCCATAGTTTTACCCACTCTTTCTGTTTCCCCTGAACATATGAGACAAAATAAAATTTTTCCCCTCGTAAGGGGGTTAAAATTTGTAGTTTTAACCCAGCAAATTTGGGTTTTTATTTCAACAAAAACCCAAAGAAATGACATCAAAAAATTAAACAAAACTATTAGCCCGGGCCCGGGGTTTAAACCTTTTCCCCCAAAATTTTAAAACAAAAAAAAATCTTTTTTAAAGGGTTAAAAAGAAAAAATTGGGTTTAAAATTAAATTCTTTTTGGGAGGCTGAAAACATTTAAAAAATTTTTTAAAATTTTTTTTCCCTCGAACGCCTATGTCTAAAATTTAAATTTTTAGTAAAACTATCCATTATTCCTATTGCCCAAATACTAAAGAACGCCATAGGGGGAAATTTCACTTTTTGATTCCTAAAACATATAAACCCACAAAAAAAAAAAATTTTTTCCCTCGAAACGGGGGTCATTTTAAATGTATTTTTAACCAGCAAATTCTTTTTTTACTTAAATTTAAAACCCAAAGGGAAAATGACACCATTTTAAAACCCAAAACTATTAGCCCAAGGCCCGGGGTTTTTAACCTTTCCCTAAATTTATACAAAAAAATAACCCTTTTTTTAGGGTTTAAAGTTAGAATTTTTTTAAATTAAAACTTTTTGGGAAGCTAAAAAAACCCCTTAAAAAATTTCAAATGTGTTTTTCGGGAACGCCCTATGTCTAAGTACTAAATTTTAGTTTTACATATCCTTTATTCCTTTTGTCAAAACTAAAGAACGCCAAAAGTTTTTTTTCCCCTTTTTCCCGGTTTCCCCCTGAACGAAAGACACAATATTTTTACTCGTAAGGGGGTAGATTTTATGTAGCTTTTTTTCAGAAAATTTCTTTTTTTAACTTAAATTTAAACCCTTTTAGCGCCCGGGAAAAAAAAACTTTTTTCTCGGGGTTTTGGCCCTTTAAATCGAGATAAGGGCCTACTTTAGGGCAAAATACCTTGTGATGGGTTTCGGGCGGCCCCCCGCGTTGGCCTTTAAAAAACTTTTGCGCATTCGTTAGAAAAATTTTAAAATATTTTTTTTTCTTAATAATAAAGTGAGGGAAAAATTACTTCCATTTTGAAAGAAAATGAAACAGGTTTTTACCCAGAAAAGTTTTAAAAAGTCCGCTTGAAATCCTTTCTGCTTAAAAACACACAATAAATTTCCGTTTTCTGAAAAATTTTGCATTTTAATGTGGGTTTTAGGGGGGCCGGTTAGCGTAACTATTATGAAACAGGATTTTACAGAGCGCTTTATAAAGAAAGCTTGTTACCCTTTTCCTGCCTAAAACACACAATAAGTTCCGTTTTCAAATGAATTTGCAGTTTTTGGTCGTCATTTTTGGGGGCTCGAAAAAAACACCCCTTTTATGAAACAGGCTTTTTACCCAAGCGGCCCTTTTTAAAAAAAGTCAGCATGTATCCTTACTGATATCCGTCCTCCTACCAATGAACACAGTTTTTTTTATCTGAAACACTCACAAACGTTTAAAACTAGCCTTTGCAACATCCCAAAAATTGGGAAAGGGTTTTTTTTGGGGTCACTATTGCATTTACATTCCACAACCCCTTTTAACCAAAAAAAAGAAAATAAAACCCCGAAACCCGTCTCCCCAATTTTACATACATACTAAACCTATTTTTTTAAACCCAAAATGAAACATCAAAGACAAAGAAAATTCCCCGCATTCAGAAATAATTGGGAAAGTTTTTTTTTTTTCAGACAAATAGCGCTTTTAAAAAAAATATAAAAAAGGGGTTTTTTTTGGCATTTTTATTTGAATAAAAGACGGAGAGTTAAGTACATTTTTTTCAAAACGAAAAATTTGTCGGGCAAAAGGTTTACTAAAATTTCTTCGCACCCAAAAAATAAAAAAAGTCTGCCGGAAACGGGCACTACACAAAAGCACCTTTTTTTTACTGGTCCCCCGTTTGTTTTTCCCCTTTCTGGATCCCGGTTTTTTTTTTTGGTTTTTTCACTAACGCCCAAAAACACAGGAGGAAACTTTGTGGGAAACACTTTTCGCCTATGTCTAAGCTCCCATATTTATATAAAACTCTCGTACAATAAATCGCGGGTTTTTACCAGGGGGTTTTTCAGTCACTGAAACCACAAAAGACCTCCCTGCAAATGGGAGAAAATTTTTCTAACTTCCTAATGCTTTTCCCGACTGGGTGAAAAAACCTCCTCAATGTTACAGCTTGAGTTCCCCCTTTCCGGGGGGAAATATCGGAGCTTTAAAAAAACCCCAAAAAATTTTATCTAACCGGAATGTGGAGGTAAAACACGTTACCTACATGTATTTAAAGCTGTCCCGGGGCCCATCCCCCCCCCCGGTTTATGGGCTGGGAAAGGACGACTGACGGTTTAAAAGGGGGCCCGGGGGGTTATATGGCAGGCACGGACTCTAAAAGTTAAAAACCCACGTAATACTACTGACGATATGAGTCCCAAAAACAAAATAAAAAGAGGTACTAAACCAACTGGACTCCCTTTTAAAATCCCCTACACAATGAGACAAACCCTAATAAAAGTCCAAAAGAAAAAAGTTAACCAGCTGTGGTATTAGCAAACCACTAAAAAAAAAAAACCCTGATCCCAAACCCCTGAAAACCCCTTTGTGGGACTGGTTTGGAGGAATAAAGGATATGTTAAAAAAATTAATTGTTAGAAAATTGAGGTTCCGAGAAAACACATTTTTAAATTTTTTTAAACGTTTTTCAGATTCTAAAAAAGCCCGAAATTTAAAAAAATTTTTATCTTTAAAATTTTAAAAAAGTTTATTGTTTGTAAAAAAATTTTGGGTAAAGAAAAACCCCCGTCCCGTCCCCAAAATTTGTTTTTCTTCTTTATGTCATTTTCTTTTTTTTTAAGTTAAGAAAAAAAAGAATTTTGCAAATTAAAGCTACTAATATCACTGACGAAAGGGGTCACAAAAAAAATATCTGAAAGGGACTAAACCTAACTGGACCGAAGAACAAAATCTACCCACGGGGACAACCGGAATAAATGCACAACCAATGAAAACCAACGGGGGTAATTTCAAACAACTAAAACACAAAACACTGATCCCAAACCACCCCCGGGCACCATTTTGTGTACTGGAAAGAGGAAAAAAGGGTATGTGAAATAAAGGGGGAAATTTTTAACATTGACGTTCCGAGAAAACACATTTGAAATTTTTTTGCGTTTTCCCGCTACTAAAACCCCGAAGTGAAAACAAATTTTAACTTTAAAAACCCTAAATAATTATTGTTTTAAAAAAATTAGGGGAATTGGGAAAACCCCATCCCCGTCCCAATTTGGTTTGTTTACTTATAATTTTCATTTTTTTTTGTTTTAAATTGAGGGAAAACGAATTCTGGAAAGATTAAAGCTACATCAATTCTTCTGAAAGCATAGTAAAAATTTTATATCCATATGGGTTTAGTAAACAAAAGAGTGGGAAAAACAACTTTGGCGTTCTTTAGTATCTTACAATTGGAATAATGGGTTTGGGGTACTAAAATTAGTTCTTAACAAGACGTTCCGAGAAAACACTTTGAAATTTTTAAGCTTTTTTAAGGGTTCTAAAACGCTGAATTAAACAAATTTTAAAATTTTTAACCCTTTTGAGCCCCTGGCCCTGCCCTATGTTTTCCAGGGCCCTTTAAAAACCCTCAGTCCCTCCTTTCCCCTTTCCCCCGACCGCGGGGGTAGCCCCACAGCTTTAAATCATGTAGAACGTGTAACCTCCCATTTCGCGTTTAAAAGAAAATTTTTTTGGTTTGTTTCAAACGCTCCGAAATACTTTTTCCCCAGGAAGGATCTCAGTCTTAACATTTAAAGAGGCTTTTTTCGATCACTCTTGGGAGCAGTAGGAAGTTTCGTAACTTGTTTTGGGACGGGATAGATCGTGGGGGTTTTTTTGTCGACTGAAAAACCGCTTGGTGAAAGCGCGATTCCCAAAGTGTTCGAGATTTTTTTATCATATGGCTGACTAGGGCAAAGGCCTAGTGATTCACACAAGGTTTTTCCACTGTGGGATTACGTTAGTGAGAAAAAAAACCAAAAAAGACTCCAAAATGAAAACAAACTGGGCCGTCATAAAAAGGGGTTTGGGGGAGTGTCGTATCCCCAGGCAGTTTAAATTTTTTGTCCCCAAAAATATTACCCAACCTTCCCGACAGGAAAGAATTTCGTGGGGCAAAAATGGGACTATAACTCCAAAATGTCATTATTTTAACAAAAACGGGCCCAAAAAAATCCTTTATATTAAATTTTTAAAGCGCTAAATTTTTTCGGGAAAAATTTAAAAAGTTCAAAATTTTTTCTTGAATGCGAAAAATTTCTCTTTGTCTTCTATATTCTTTTTGGGTTTAAAAATAGGTTTAGTATGGAAGGGGGGTTTGGGACATTTTTCAGGGTAAAACTTTTGTTTTGGGACAACGGTGTGGAATGCTCTTGCGTGACGCCATAAAAAACCCTTTCCCAAAGTTTAGACTGCTAGCAAGGCTATGTTACGTTTTTTGCGTGCTCAGATAAATAAACTGTGTTCATTGAGTAGGAAGACGAATATCAGTAAAGGTACAAGGGTGACAAATTTATAAAGCGCTTTGGGTAAACGCCTGTACATTTCAGAGATGGTTTTTAGAGCCCCGCCCCAAATAGGGCTCATAAAAAAACAAAATTTATACGAATACGGGAAAATTATTGGTGATTTAGGCAGTAAGGAAAAAATTTACTTTTAAAAAAGCGCTCTGGGAAAAATCCTGTTTTTTTTAAAAGGGTGGGCGCTAAAACAGCCCCAAAAAGACGAAAATAAAGGGGGTAAAATTTTAAAGAATACGGGAAATTTTAAAGGGGTGGGATTTAAGGGAAAAGTATGAAAAACCGACTTTATAAAAATCTCTGCTAAAACCCCTTTTCCCTTTTCTACAAAATGGGTGTAATTTAACCATTTTATCTCCTTTAAAAAAAAAAATTTAAAATTAAAAATTTTTTTTAACGAATCGCAAAGTTTTTAAACGGCCAACCCCGGGGGGCCCCAGAAAAACCCATCACACAAAGGTAAATTTTGCCGTAAAAAGGCTCCCTTTTCTCGATTTAAAAGGCAAACGAGAAATAACTTTCCCGGAAAGCTAAATTAAAACCGGGAAAAAAGATTATTTTTTGTTAAAATTTAGGGAAAGGTAAAACCCCCAGTCTGTCTAATAATTTGGTTTTTCATATATGTCAAATTTTTTTTGGTTTAAGTTGAAGTAAAAACGAACTTTTTCTGATTAAAATAACTTTAATCCCACTCACGTTTCGATAAAATTTGTCTCATATGTTTATAATCAAAAAGTGAAATACAAATATGGCGGGTTTTTTAGTATGGTTTACAATAGGAAAAATTGAAAATGTTACTAAAAAAATTTTTTTTTCTAAACATTGACGTTCCAAAAACACATTTGAAATTTTTTAAAACGTTTTTCCCGCTTCAAAAACGCTGAATTTAAACAAACTAAAATTTTTAAACCGGGAAAAAAGATTGTTTTTTGTAAAAATTTTGGTAAAGGGAAAACCCAAGTCTGGGCTTTAATTTGTTTTGTTTACATATATGTCTTTTTTTTTTGGTTTTTAAATTTTAGAAAAAACGAATTTTTTTCAAATTAAAAACTACGAAAAATCTTCTGACAAAATATCAAAAACAAAATATCTGAGGTACTTTAAAACCCAACGGACTCGGGAAAAAAATCCTCTACACCCTATTACAACCGTAAAAAAAGCCCAAAAAAGGAACCCCGCTGTGGTATTTGCAAACAACTAAAACACAAAACCCTTTACCCACCCCCCTGACACCATTTGGGGGTAAAGGTAAAGAGGAATAAAAGAATATTTGAAAAAAAAATTTTTATTAGACATTGAAAGTTTTGAGAAAAAAGCATTTTGAAATTTTTTTTTGCGTTTTTCCCGCTTCAAAAAAGCTGAAATTTAAACAATTCTTTAAATTTAACCGTTAAACAAGAAATTTTTGGGGGTTTTATAAAAATTTTGGGAAAGGTAAAACCCCAGAATGTCTAATAATTTTTGTTCACATATTGGGAATTTATTTTTTTTTTGTTTAAGTTGGGAAATAAAAAAAAGATCTTTGCGATTAAAGCTTTTTTCAATTCTACAAAAGGTTTCCGATAAAAAAATTGTTTTTGTATTTGGTGAAACAAAAAAGAGTGAAATACCCAAATATTTGCGTTTTTTTAGTATGTTGACAATGGAATTAAACGATAGGGGTACTAAAATTTTTTTTCTTATACATTGACGTTTCCCAGGGAAAAACCCCATTTGAAATTTTTTTAACGTTTTCCCGCTTTTAAACGCGGGAAATTTAAAAAAATTTTTAAGGGTTTTAAAACCCAAACATGAATTTTTTGTTTTGGGAAATTTTAGGGAAAGGGGAAAATCCCAGGCTGTTTTAATATTTTTTGGTTTAAAAAAATGATGTCATTTGTTTTGGGTTTAAATTGAAAAAAAACGAATTTTTCAAAATTTAAAACTACGAATAAACTAAAATGACAATGATCAAAACAAAATATCTGATTTTCTAAACCTAACTGGGCTCGAAGAAGATCCTCAACACACCTTGACAACCGTAAATAAAAGTCACTAAAAGTGAAACCCCTTGGGATTAGCAAAAAAATTAAAACAAAAACCCTGGGTCCCACCGCTAAAAAAACCAGTTGTGTACTGGTAAAGGGGGAAAATGGGGTATGTGTAATAAAATTTAGTTGTTATACATTGAAAGTTCCGAGAAAAAAAAAAAACATTTAAATTTTTAAAAACGTTTCAAGGGTTTTAAAAAAAGTTGAAAAATTTAAAAAAAATTTTAAACTTTAAAACCCTTTAAAAAAATTTTTTGTTGGTAAAAAAATTTGGGGTAATGTAAAACCCCAGTCTGGGCTAAAAAGTTTTTTTTTTACCCTTTTTTTGTCATTTCTTTGGGGTTTTAAATTGGGGAAAATAACCCAAAATTTTTTTAAAATTAAAAACTAAAGTAATATCTGCGACGGGGAAAGAGTCCCCACAAAATATCTGAGGGACTTTAAAACCCAACGGACTCGAAGAAGAAACTCTACAAAACTGTGACAAAACCCTAATAAAAATCCCCTAACATGAACCAGCTGGGAAATTGCAAACAACTAAATACAAAACCCTTTAAACCCACCCGCTGACACCCCTTTGTGTACTGGTAAAGAGGTATAATGGAAAAATGTGAAATAAAGTTTAGTTTTTAACATTGACGTTCCGAAAAAAACAATTTTAAAATTTTTATGCGTTTTTCAGCTACAAAAAAGCTGAAAATTTAAACAAATTCTAACTTTAAAACCCTAAAAAGATTATTGTTTTTATAAAATTAGGGTAAAAGTAAAACCCCAGTCTCTCCCAATAAAGGGGGTTTTTTTACTTATAAAGTGGGTTTTTTTTTTGGTTTTAAGTTGAGGTAAGAACGAAAATTTTGATGATTTAAAGGGTACAACAATTCTACTGGGCTTTATTAGTAAAAAATTTATGTCCCCATATGTTTTAGAAACAGAAAGATGAAATACAACTATGGCCTTTCCCTTTTGTATCTTGACAATAGGAATAAGGATTTAAAAGTAACTAAAAAATTTTTGTTCTTAGACAAATAACGTTCCGAAAAACACAATTTTTAAATTTTTAAAACGTTTTTTTGCCTTTTAAAAAACGCTTTAAAATGAAACAATTCTAAAAAGTTTAAAACCCTAAACAAGATTATTGTTTGTTTAAATTTAAAGGGGAAAAGTAAAAACCCCCGTCTGTCTAATGTTTTTTTTACCCTATGAAGTCATTTAAATTTTGGGTTTAAGTTTTTAAGTAAAAACGAACTTTTTTTTTTTTCTGATTAAATTTGCATCAATTCTACTGACGTTTCGAAATAAGAATATTTTTGTCCCTATGTTGAATAACTGGAAAAAAGGGGAAATACAAATTTTGGCGTTCTTTATTAGTTGACAATAGGAAAATCGGGTATGTGTACAAAATTTAGTTCTTTGACATTGACGTTCCGAGAAAACAAAACCCTTGAAATATTTTTGGCGTTTTTAGCTTCTAAAACGGCTGAATTGAAAAAATTCCCAAAATTTAAAAACGTAAAAAAGTTTATTGGTTTTTATAAATTTAGGGGAAAGGGAAAACCAAAGTCCTTTTTAAAAAAATTTTTGTTTACATATGATTTAATTTCTTTGGTTTTTAAAATTTAAAAAACGAATTTTGGGAAATTAAAGCACGTAAAAATCTACTGAAAGAATTTTGAGTCACACAAAATATTGAGGTACAAACCTAAATGGGGCCGAAGAAACCCTACACCTGTGACAAAACCGAATAAAAAACCCCTAATCGTGGGAACCCCGCTATGGGATTGGAGCAAACAACTAAAACACCAAAACCCATGATCCCCACCGCGACAAACCTTTTTTTGTACTGGTAAAGAGGAAAAAATAATAAGGGGAAATAAAATTTAGTTGTTAGAAAATTGAAGTTTTCCCAAAAAACACAATTTTAAAAAATTTAAAGCGTTTTCCCGCTTTTTAAAACGTTTTAAAATTTAAACAATTTAAAATTTTAAACCCGGGAAAAAAGAATTTTTGTTTTTAATAAAATTAGGGTAATGTAAAACCCCAGTCCGTCTAATAAAGGGGGTTTTTTTACTTATAATGTAATTTCTTTTGGGTTTTAAAAAGAGGGAAAAAAAGGGAAATTTTGCTGATTAAAGCACATCAATTTTACTTGACGTTTTTGAGTAAAAATTTTTTTGTCCCCAAAAATGTTTTATAATCAGAAAAATTTTAAAACAACTAAAGGCCCTTCCCCTTAAATAAACCCTTTACAAAAATAAAGAGTTTTTGTACAAAATTTAGGGTTTTTAAAAAACCCAAAGACGAACGAGAAAACACATTTTTAAAATTTTAAAGCGTTTTTAGCTTTTTAAAACGTGAATTCAAAAATTCTAACTTTTAAAAAACCCTAAACAAGATTAAATTTTTTGTTTTAAATTTAAGGGGGAAATTAAAAACCCCAGTCTGTCCTAAAAAGTTTTTGGGTTTTCATAAAATGGGCCCTTTCTTTGGTTTTAAATTGGGGTAAAAACGAACTTTTTCGATTAAAGCTACACAAATTTTACTGAAGTTTTCGAGTAAAAATATTTTCCCCATATTTGATAACAGAAAGAGTGAAATACAATATGGGGGTTTTTTTAGTATGTTGAAAAATAGGGAAAAAAATTTGAAAGTGTAAAAAATTTATTCTTAGACATTGACGTTTCCGAGAAAAAACATTTTTAAATTTTTTAAGGCGTTTTTCCCCCCCTTTTAAAACGCTGAAATTTTAACCAATCTAACTTTTAACGTAAACAAAATTTTGGGTTTGGGAAAATTTTTTGGGGAAAAAAAAACACAAGTCTTTTCAAAAAGTTTTTGTTTTCATAGGGTGGGCTTTCTTTTTTTAGTTTAATTGAGGGAAAAAACGAATTTTGCAATTTAAAGCTACGTAATATCTACTGACGAATGAGTCCACACAAAAAATCTGAGGGACTAAACCTAGCTGGACTGGTAAGGGGAAAATCCTCACCCAAAACGCCAAAACCCTAATAAAAGCACTAACAGTGAACCACTGGTGTTTTACAAACAACTAAAACAAAAAAAAACTGATCCCACCCCCTGTCACCCTTTTTGTCTGGTAAAAAAGGAAAAATGGTATGTGAAATGAAGTTTAATTGGAAAACATTGACGTTTTTCCCAGAAAACACCTTTGAAATTTTTTTTGCGTTTTTTACCTTTTAAACGCTGAATTGGGAAAAAATTCAAACTTTAACCGTAAAACCCCAAAATAATTTTTTTGGTATATAAATTTTAAAGTAATGGGGAAAACCCCAACCCGTCTAATATTTTGGGTTTTCAATATGCATTTATTTGGTTTAAGTTGAAGTAAAAACGAACCCTTTTCTGGGTTAAAGTTTAAAATCAAATTTTACTGACGTTACGAGTAAAAATAATTTTTCCCCATATTTTTTAGTATCTGGAAAGAGTGAAATACAAGTATTGGGGTTTTTTAGTATTTTTACAATAGGAATAATCGATAGTGTACTAAAATTTTGTTTTTTTTTAAAATTTACGTTCCCCAAAAAAAACACCCTTTGGGAAAAATTTAACGTTTTCCCCTTCAAAAAAGCTGAATTGAAAAAATTCTAACTTTAAAAACCCTAAGGGAAAATTTTGTTTTATAAATTTTAAAAGGGAAAGGAAAACCCAAGTCTGTCCCAAGAGTTTTGATACATTGAAAGTCCCTTTTTTTGGTTTAAGTTGAAGTAAAAAAAGAACTTTAATTTTGAACGCTACAAACAATTCTACTGAAAGGTTTTCGAGTAAAAATATTTTTTTCATATGGTTTAGTAATCGGGAAAAAATGAAATAAAAAAGTATTTTGGGGTTCTTTATATGTTGACAATAGGGAAAAAATCGAAAATGGTTTAAAAAAAAATTTATTCTTAAAACCTTGACGTTCCGGGTAAAACACATTTAAATTTTTAAGCGTTTTCAGCTTCTAAAACGCTGAATTTTAAACAAATTTTATCTTTAACCTTAAACAAGTGTTTTGTTTGGGAAAAAATTAGGGGAATTAAAAAACCCCGTCTGTCTAAAAATTTTGGGGTTTTCTTATGAGTCATTTCTTTTTGGGTTTTTTTTAGAAAAAAAACGAATTTTGCAAAATTTAAAACTACGTAATTTTCACTGACCCATAAAGAGTCACAAAAAAATATTTTGAGGGTTTCTAAAACCTAACTGGACTCGAAGAAGATCCCCACAAAAAGTGGGCAACCCCAAAAAAAAGTCACTAACAGTGGGGAAAAAAATGTGGTATTAGCAAAACAACTAAAACACAAAACCCGACCCAAACCCCTGACACCATTTTTTTTGTACTGGTAAAAAGGAATAATTGGGTATGGGAAATAAAATTTAGGTTTTTAGCCCTTTTACCTTTTCCCAGAAAACACCCTTTGAAATTTTTATTCGTTTCCTTTTAAAAAAGCTGAATTGAAACCCTTTTTAAACTTTTAAAACCGTAAACAAGATTTTTTGGTTTTTAAAGAAATTAGGGGAATGGGAAAACCCCCCGTCCTCTCTAATAGGTTTGTTTAAATTATAATTTCATTTCTTTGGGTTTTAAATTGAGGTTAAAAAAAGAATTCTGGGGGGATTAAAGCTAAAAATCAAAATTCCCAAAGCGTTTTTGAGTAAAAATTTTGTCTCATATGTGAGTTTTAAACCCAAAAAAAATGAAATACAACAGGGGGGTTCTTTTGTATCTTTACAATAGGGAAAGTAAAAAAACCGGGTTTTTTTACAAATGAGAGAGAGCCCCATAAGTGTTCTCGAAGAAACCCTTTTTTACTGGTTCCCGGGACCTGAGCGTGCTGAAACCCTTTAGGGGTTTTTGGGGACCAACGGGGGCCCCCTTTGTAGCGGAACAACTGGTTAAGGGACGCAACAAAACCCAAAACCCGGGGTAGCGCCCGGGGATCCCCTCCCCCCCGAACGTCAAAACGTGGTGAGCCCCACAGGCCCCCCGCGTGCGGCGGCTTTTACCCACCCCCTCATAAATCTTTTTATCGCTGGGCCCCCAGGAAGTTTTTTGTATTTTTAAAAAAACAGGTTAATCCCAAAATGGTTCAAAAACCCTTTATAATGTGGGGCGTCTAGCCCCCCCTCCCATGCCCGGCTGAGTAACCCCCGCACAGGCGGGGCCCAGCCCACTAGCATCACCAAAATTTCTTTTGGGATAACCATACCAAACGGTCCCAAAAATCCTCTACCTTTAAATAAAAACTGCTACCCGGGTTTCCCAAAAGTTTGGGGTCTTCCCTACTCTTTAAAGGGTTACATTTCACTGGGGGTGTGATTATTAAATTGGGAAAGTTGTTCTTCATCACCATAAAATTTAAAACCCAAATTTAAAACCCCCTCAATAAAAACCAAAGGGAAAAAAATAAAAAATTTTTTTTAAACCCCAACCCAAAACCCCAATACCATCCATCACAATAAATTTTAAATTTCCCTTTTTTAAAAATATCTCAATAAATCACCAATAAAATTCTCCTTTCCCAAACCCTTTTTTAAAATTAAATATTTCTATACAATCTAATTTAAATTAATTTCCCACACCATTTTTTTAAACTAAAAACATATTACTCGTTCAGTTTGCCCCCTCTCACATTTCAATAACTTTTCACAAAAACCCCAACTAAATAATTGTGTTTTTTAAAAACTTTATAATAAAATTCCCTAAAATTTTTTAAAAATTCCAAAATTTTCATTTCCAACTCGCAAATTACAACATAAACCCATCCAAAAAATTATTATTTTTCCCCAACCTTGGGGGACAAGGTTTATCCATGTTTTCCCCCTTTTGGATACCCCAACATGTATTTAAAACCCCTTTCATTTTTTCCAAAAATTGCATGTATTAAAACGGGTGCATAGTATAGCATTTTCCCCTGCCATATTATTTTCGTTAACCCCAAGAAAATTCTGCTCTCCATTTTTTACTTAAAACGTAACTCACTTTTCTGTAGTTAAACACATATTCACTACCAAACCCCTTTTACCAAAAACACTGGGTTTGGGGTTTAAAAAAACCTTCCCTATTTTCCCACAAAATTTCAACACTTTTAATTTAAAAAACCGCCGCCCCAAAATGCTTTAAAACACCAACCCAAAACCTCGTGGGCCAAACCAAAGACAAAAAACCCCGAAACATTGTTCCACCTAAATTTAATAAAATTCCATACCACACCCAGGGGAACCCTGGTACCCACAATTTTCCCTAAAAATTCCCCCATTCCCAAACAAATTAATTAAAATTTACGTCCCAGTTCCCCCTCGTAAATTAAACCAATGGAAATCACCTGTCCTAATAAGGAATGAAGGGGTGATGCCGGGGGTTCCCCATAACCCCCACAAGCCAAGCGCAAAAATGCGGGGGTTACCATTTCCCCACAAAGCCCAAATGTGTTGGGTAACGTTACAAAATTTAAAATAAACCTAAAACTTCTAAAAGGGGGAAAATTTTCAAATCAGTAATTATAACAAAATTTTAAAAAAAAATGTTAAACCCCAAAATTTACTCATGCTAACAACATTCCTAACCCCAAAATTACAGCAACTCCCCAACATGCATAAATTCACCTTCAAAACCTCCCTTCACCTCACTTTTTTCCCAAAATTAAAACCCCAATTAAAACAAGTCCCCAAAAATTTTAAAAATTTTTCTAAAACCCGGGTAATCGGAACCCAAAATAAAAACTAAAACGATCATTCTCATATACCAATCAGAAACCTGCGTTTAATTCAAGTCCTGCTTTCCCCCAAACCCCTACAAAATTCTACCACCTATCATATCCGCAAACCTTCCTAGTTTTAAAACGGCCCCCTTTATCTACCAAACAATATCAAAAAAACTTCTACCCGTTCATCCCCTCAAAATTTAAAGTTACTAAAATTTTTTCCAATAACAAAAGAAATCAAAAAATTTTTAAAACTGACCCGTGGGGGGATCCGGGGGCCCTTTATAAGATTTTAAAAAGGGAAAAATATCTAATAACTAAAAAAAAAAAACGTCCTCCAGTTTTTAAAAATTTAAATTTCCCGGAATTAAAGGGTTGTGGGAAATTAAAATTTTGTTCTTAGACATAGACGTTTCCCAGAAACACATTTGAAATATTTAAGCTTTTTTTAGCTTCTTAAAAACCCGAATTGAAAAATTCTAACTTTTTAAACCCTAAAACAAATTATTGTTTGGGATAAATTTTGGGGAAAGGGAAAACCCAAGTGGTCTAATAGTTTTTTTTACAAAATAAGTCATTTTTTTTGGTTTAAGTTGAAGTAAAAAAAAAGATCTTTTCTGATTAAAGCTTCATCAATTTTTACTGAAAAATTTCGAGTAAAAATATTGTCTCAGAGTTGGGGTAAAACAGAAAGAGTTTAAAAAACAAAATATGGCTTTTTTTAGGATGTTGACAAAAGGAAAAAACGATATGTGTACTAAAATTTAGTTCTAAGACATTAACGTTTTCCCCAGAAAACAAAATTTGAAATTTTTAAGCCCTTTTTTACTTTTCCCAAAACGGGTGAATTTAAACAATTTCCCATCCTATCCTTTAAACCCAAGGTTTTTTTTTTTTGTAAAAATTTGGGGAAGGGAAAAACCCCTCTGTTTTTAAAAAGTTTTGGTTAAAATATGAGTCATTTCTTTGGGGGTTTTTAAATTGAAAAAAAAAGAATTTTTTTCAAAAATTTAAAACTACGTAATAAACTAATGACGATATGATCCCCCCACAAAATATCTGTGGTAAAAAACCAAAATGGACTCGAAGAAGAACCTCTACACACTGTCCCAAAACCGGAAAAAAAAAGTTCCAAAGAACAGTGAACCCAAACTGTGGTATTAGCAAACAACTTTTAAAAAACAAAAAACCCCCATCCCCCGCTGACACCATTTTGTACTGGTAAAGAGGGAAAAGGGGATATGTAAATAAAGTTTAGTTGTTAGACATTTAAAGTTCCGAGAAAAAAACATTTGGGAAAATTTTTTAAACGTTTTCGGCTTCTAAAAAAAGCTGAATTTTAAACTATCTAACTTTAACCGTAAACAAAATTTTTGTTTTGTATAAATTTTTGGGAAAGTAAAACTCCAGAACTGTCAAAGTTTTGGGTTTTCATAGATGTTTAATTTTTTTGGTTTTAAGTTGAACTAAAACGATTTTTTGAGGGTTAGAGCTTCAAACAATTCTACTGAAGGTTAAAAGTAAAAATATTGTATACATGTTTAATAATCAGAAAGAGTGAAAAAACAAATATGGGGTTTTTTTAAAGTTTTTACAATAGGAAAAAATCGAATGGTACTAAAATTATTTCATATACATTTTCGTTCCCCAGAAAAAAACATTTGAAATTTTTAAGCTTTTTATTTCTAAAACGCTTTTAAATTGGAAAAAATTTCCCAACTTTTTAAACCCAAACCCGATTATTTTTTGTATAAATTTTAGGGGAAAAAGGGAAAACCCCAGTCCCGGGCTAAAATTTTTTGTTACATATAATTTCATTTCCCCTTTTCTTTAAAGGTTTTTTAAAAAAAACGAACTTTGCCCGATTTAAGCTACATCAATTGTACTGACGTTACGAGAAAAAATTTTTTTTTCTCATAATTTTTAGTAAACAAAAAAAAATACAAATAATTTGGGGTTCCCCTTTGTAAACTTTTACAATAGGAATAAAGGTTTTTTTGGGGCTAAAAATTTAGTTCTTAGACACAGACGTTCCGAGAAAAAAACCTTTGAAATTTTAAGGGGTTTTTTTAGCTTCTAAAACCTGAAAGAAACAATTTTCAAGTTAACCGTAAAAAAGATTTTTGTTTTGGGATAAATTTTGGGAAATTAAAAAACCCCAGTCTGTCCCAATTGTTTGTTTTACATATATTTTTTCTTTTGGTTTTAATTGAGAAAAAAGAAATTTTTTTCAAAAAAAAAAGCAACGTAATATTTTACTGACGAATGAGGGCAAACAAAAAATCTGAGGTACTAAACCCCCCCGGCTCGTTGAAGATCCTCTACACATTTTGACAACCGTAATAAAAAGTCAAATAACAGTGAACCAGCTGTGGTATTAGCAACCACTTTAAAAAAACAAAAACCCCGATCCCAAACCGGGTGACAAACATTTTGTACTGGGGAAGGAGGGAAAAATGTATATGTGTAATTAAAAAATTTTGTTTTTTAGACATTTTACGTTTGGGGAAAAAAGCATTTTAAATTTTTTAAACGTTTTCAGCTTCTAAAACGCTGAATTGAAACAATTCTATCTTTAACCTTAACAAGTTTTTTTGTTTTGTAAGAAATTAGGGTACCCTTTAAAACCCCCGCCGGGGAAAAATTTTGTTTACTTTTTAAAAGTCAAATTTTTTTGGGGTTTAAAAATTGAGAAAAAAAAGAAATTTTTTTCAAAATTTAAAGCTACGTAAAATCTACTTTACGATATGAGTCCCACAAAATACTGAGGTACAAAAACCCAAAATTGACCCCGAAGAAAATCCTCCCCAACCCCAAATGGACAAAACCCTAATTTAAAAGGGCACTAACATTGGGGAAACCCGGGTGGGGTATTTTGCAAAAAACTAAGACACAAAACCCCCATCCCAAACCCCCTGACACCTTTTTTGGACTGGTAAAGAGGAATAAAGGATTTTGAAATAAAAAATTTTTTTGTTAGACAATTTACGTTTTTCCCAGAAAACAAAATTTCAAAATTTTTTTTTCGTTTTCAAACTAATAAAACGCTGGGTTGAAAAAAATTTCTAAACTTTAAAAACCCAAAAAAGATTATTGTTTTATAAAATTAGGGGAAGTTCAAAAAACCCCCCGTCCCCTCAAAGGTTTGTTTTTTCCCTTTTAAGGGGGATTTTTTTTGATTTAAGTTGAGGGAAAAAACAATTCTGCGGGTTTAAAAACTACACAATTCTACTGACGTTTTTGAGTAAAAAAATTTTTTTTCCAAAGGTTTTAAATAATTTAGAAAGAGTGAAATACAACTATGGCGTTTTTTTAGTATCTTGAAAAAATTTGGAATAATGGATTGTGGACTTAAAAATTTTGTTTTTTAGACATAGACTTTTCCCAGAAAACACATTTTAAAAATTTTTAAACGTTTTTTAGCTTCTAAAAAACCCGAATTTAAACAATTTTAAAATTTAAAACCCTAAAAAAGATTTTTTGTTTGTTTAAAATTTTGGGGAAAATTTTAAAAACCCCCGTCGTCCTTTAAAAGTTTTTTTTTACCCTATGAGGGCATTTGTTTGGTTTTTAATTGGAATTTAAAAAAGATCTTTGCTGATTAAAAACTTCAAACATTCTACTGGAAAATTACGAGAAAAATAATTTTACTTTATATTTGAGTAATCAGGGAAAAAGTGAAAAAACAAGGAAGGCGTTCTTTAGTATGTTGACAATTTGGAATAATCGATAAGGTTCAAAAATTTTGTTTTTAAGAAAAAATTTAAAGTTCCGAGAAAACACATTTGAAATTTTTTAAGCGTTTTTTACTTTTTTAAAAAGCTGATTTTAAACAAAATTTAAAAATTTTAAACCTTTAAAAAAGTTTTGTTTTTAAAAAATTAGGGGAAAGGGAAAACCCCAAATTGAAAAATTTTTGGGTTTTCTTTTAAATTCAATTTTTTTGGTTTAAAATTGAGAAAAAACGAATTTTGCAAATTAAAGCTCGTAATAACTCCCGACAAAATTTTAGTCACACAAAATATCTGAGGTACTAAAACCCAAATTGGAAATCGAAGAAATCCCTACACAATGTGACAAAACCTTAAAAAAAAATCACTAACATTGAACCAGCTGTGGTATTACAAACCCCTAAAACACAAAAACCCCATCCCACCGCGACCAAAACCCTTGTGAAAAAAGGTAAAAAGGAAAAATGGATTTTTGAAAAAAATTTGTTTTGACATTGACGTTCCGAGAA
>JAJKFL010000345.1:0-17054 GCA_021186555.1 Reticulitermes speratus
GCTCTACCATATTTTTCCACATTATCTCATTAAGACCACAATTTTTGGAAAAAGTTATTGAACATAAAATGTGTGTTTTGACTTTCTATACAACTTTTGTCTAACATTTCTAATTCTAAGAAGAATTCTGTGAGATATTATCATAAATGTAAACAGAAATGCATGTGAAGCACCCATTATTCTTCTTGTATTTTAATGAAGCTTGAATTTTCTCAACATATTTAAAAAAAACTGTCAAATATCAAATTTCACGAAAATTCACCCAGTGGGAGCCAAGTTATTCCATGCGGACAAGGTACACAGGACAATGTCAGGAGGACAAGAATTTGCCTAGAGTTTGGAGCAACACTGCGCAGTTTGGCACAATATCTACATCAACCTACGTGTTTGTGGCGCAATTTTTAAGCCCACAATCAACTTGAATCTTTTTTATGATTACTTAAATTTAACAACCAGAACAAGTGTCAGTGACGTTCAAATCTGCCAGAAGCCCAAAATACATATGTTTAAATGACTGCTCCCGCAAATTCCGGTTATGTTTAATCACCCTAATTACATCTCTCTGTAGAATTAAATCTTTGATGATGTTCTCTTCAAATACTCTATTTCTGCAGATTTATTATTCTGTTATTATTACTATCTATCAACTGTTGAGGTTATGTGTTTTCGAATGCCAGTCTGTAGGAAGACCACGACTTCTGAATCCTGAGGAATGAGGGGCGAAGCTGTCATGACCCACCTTAAGTTACTATTCAGATATTTACTTCAAGAACTGATTGGTTCGTGGGCTAGATACGTAATTACTTCACATGACATATAGTTCCAGCTACCTATTTACTGCACTCAACATCAGTGTCAGACTCTATTAGAAATGTATTATATGTCTATTACATACATAATACATACACACACACACACACATATACATTTCACAGATCCAGTACCTGTCATAAGACAGCTGAATATGAAACACGTCATGATTGTACAATAGCCAACACATAGACACAATAAAACATTTGACAGAACACAAAATAGTATAATATAAATACTACAAAAGATAAAATACAGTGCTAATTCAGAGCAATGTTAACAATAATATTGCCTTAACATCATACTTAAAATGTAGATTATTAATATGGAAGGTATAAAAGGTATTGAGAGCTCTAGATATCAGCTGTAGAAGACATCTTAGCTGAGTATAAAAATTCTTCAATTGAAGAAAAGGAATGAGTAATCAGATGCTTCCGTAACACTGCCTTAAAGCGAAATTTATCATTTTTGAGTTCCAAAATGTTAGTAGGTAGACTATTAAAAATCTTTATCCAAGAGTAAGAAACACCCTTCTGAAAACATGCAAGATTTACAAGGAACCTATGCAAATTAGTTTTATTCCTTGTATTCATTCCATGTACTGGAAAGTTAGTCAGAATACTCTCAAGATTACTAACAACAAACATCATCACTGAATATATATACACACACATGAAAGAGGCAGAATATCAAAGTTTCTTAAATAAGCTTCTACACAAGCATCTAGATCCTACTCCCACGATGGCTCTAATTATTCTCTTTTGGAGCACAAATACCCGCCCTATATTAACAGAGTTCCCCCAGAAAATTATACCATACTTAAGTACAGAATGAAAGTAAGCAAATTATACAATCTGAAGAGCACCGATGTTTAAAACAATCTTCTAACTGCAAAACAAGCAGCACACAATTTTGGAAGTATCAACTCAAAATGACTCTTCCAACTGAAATGAATCAATTTTCATACCAACAAATCTTATGTTAGTTACTTCAGTAAGAAGTTTACCTACATATTCATCCAATGGGTAATACAATGACTTTATGGGAGTAAATTTTACTGTATTAGTTTTTTCCACATTTAAAACGTGCTGATTTGCATGAAACCATTTAGATATGTGATAAATACCAAATCAAACACCAATCAAATTAATCAAATCAAACAACAAAGAAATCAACTACGACACGACAACCAAAATCCTCTATAGTACAACAGTGAAATAATTCGACTCAGGACGATCTCAACAGACAAATACGTATATAAGTGCAGTGTACAAAATAACTCCCAGTGAAAAACACTAATAAATCAAACAACAAAAAAGTGGATAGCCCACAGTGAAGTGAAAACATAGATATAGATACCCCTGATGATGGTCATATAATGACCGAAACATATGTAGGGTAACTTTAAGTGATATTTCCATTCAACAGTGCAGCTGTTGGTTGTTAAGTGAATTTTAAATCAAACACCTGTTTAAAACTATCATAATTATTACACTGCATCAATGGAATTCAGAGAACGATCATTTCTCAATTTCACATAACTTCATAATCGGAAGAAAAAATACGTGTTACAGTTTAAGTTTTGCTCAAGTTAGTGTACATACTACAACTTACTGTATCGTATTTAATCCAACTGCACATGTCACTAATATTTGATTCGCTACTTCTCACAACACGTCTTACTCCTTCGGCAGCCATAACACCACCACACATCGGCTATGTTAATCACAGATTATATTGAAATCGAAAGAGATGGCGCATGCGCATATAACAGATCTCGTTCGCTTTACTAACGTTAACTATGCATTTTGCATTTATTAATGTATTTATTTTCATTTCTTTTATCTCATTTATTTTATATTAATTTGTTTTAATTTGTTTATTTTATATTCCCATTTTAAACGAACCAGTCGTCTTTAATTGGTAGTTACTTAACTAGGCACCAATGAACGAGGCCATGTAACTCGGCGGGGGTGACAGTTCAGTCGACTATTTATATAGGTAGATAATTATACAGAGCTATTTAAAATGATTGTCGGAGTTTTAACAACTTGTCATACACAATGTACTTGAGATAGGAGTATATAGTTGCACCGACTGATTAAAAAATTCTCAAAGTTTTTTTTATGATTTGTGGTGTGCAGTAGTTATGCGTTTCTCCGCTTGGAGCGCAGTTTACTAAGATGGCGGCAAACTGAGGTTGGAATAATCTGTGGGTTAGAACGTGTTTTATGTGCTTGCATTTCATGTATGTCGGTCAGTAACAATCGTGCAGCTGCAATTCCGCACCAAATTCGGGAAACAACCACCATGTGACAATTCCATTCGAAGGTGGTATGCACAGTTTCAAGAGACAGGGTGCGTGTGTAAAAGGAAAAGCACTGTCAGGTTCGTCAAGAGTCCTAGAAAATCAACAGTGCTGATTTCATATTGCAAATGCATGGAGCACCGCCCCATTTCCACCGATACGTCAGAGAATTTTTAAACCAGCATTTACAGCAGCGATGGATCGGGCGTGGGACCCATGATGATCAGATGCTACTCGCTTGGCCACCTCGTTCTCCAGATGCAACCCCATGTGTTTTCTTTGTATGGGGTTACGTCAAGGATCAGGTTTGTGTTCCTCCTCTTCCCGCAAGTATCCCGGAACTGAAGGTACGAATCAAAACCGCCATTGAAAAAATCACCGCTGACATGCTACAAAAAGTTTGGAACGAACTCTATTATCGTGTTGATGTTTGTAGAATCACAAAGGGTGCACATATAGAGCACCTGTAAGGTATGTAACAAAAACTTGGCGTGTTGTTCTATTAAATTAAAAAAATACATATACTCCTATCTCAAGTGTATTGTGTATGACAAGTTGTTAAAACCCCGACAATCATTTTGAATAACCCTGAGATCAAGAATTGAATTGAATTGAATTTATTTGCGTTCTATAAATCCGAATACAGTTTATTACCTTTGGATGTAGAACAGGTAAAAAAACTCTTAACATATAGCTGATACTGTACAATATAATTATCTAGAAACTGAACAGAGTTTAATAAACACTTATCAACCAACCGACGTGACATCTTCGCATCATACCACCGTCAACGCAGAACAATGAATACAACCAGAAAACCAATACCATAATGTATTCCCACAGCAAAGTGGCTCAACATACAACGATCATGACCGAAAAACTAACACCAAACCCTACATAAATACAGCGCGTATAAGGAACCCCCCAGCGTACTTCAACGAACCAGCAATGAAAAGTGAAAGTGCGTAGTGAAGCTTGTACATATATAGAAGCCCCTGATGATAGTCCTCGATGACCGAAACATATGTAGGGCATTTTAAGTGATTTTAAGTGACAATATACGTTAATAGGGCAACTGTTGGTTAATAAGTGTTTATTGATACCACAATGCACGGTGAACAAAGAGTAAAGTGAACAGAGTTTAATTTAGCATTCCCTACTTACACGAAAGTATTCTTCTATAGTTCTGTAGTGTAGGCCTATGATTCAGTTAGGAGGGAGGTCTTGTATAATATTCTCCTTGAGTTTGGTATCCCTATGAAACTAGTAAGGCTAATAAGAATCTGTCTAAATTAAACTTACAGCAGAGTCCGGGTAGACAAACATTTGCTTGACACGTTTGCTATTAAGAATGGTTCGTGACAAGAAAATGCCTTATCGCCATTGCTTTTCAACTTTGCTTTAAAATTTGCCATTAGGTGGGTTCTGGCGAACCAGGAGGGCTTGAAATTAAATGGTGCACCTCAGCTTCTGGTTGATGCCGATGATGTTAATATACTGGGCAACTACCACTTTTTATTTTAAAAGTGATTATGTGATATTTTACTTGGTGATTGTAATTTTGTGTTAGTGTTTTTGTCTTGATGTTAAGTGAATCTTTTTTAAATTAAGTTATAAACCAACCGATGCACACTTTAGTGTGCATCGGTTGGTTTATAACTTAATTTAATATGACGAAGATGCACGGTGTCAACAGTGTGAAATGAATCTTTTTTATCCTTAAAATTGCTGTTCTTATTGAACAGGCAGAAATGTTGAGTTAATCTAATTGTTAAATCTTATCCTCTGGTATATGTAGATGGTGCAGTGGTTGCCATGTGGACAAGGAGACTGGTGGTTCCTGGGAATCATCATATACGCAATGTTGACGGGAACACTACCTTTCTACAAGAGTGAAGTATATAGGCTGAAGAATAAAATCAGTAATGCTGAAGTGAAATATCTGAAGCAGGTTTCATGTGAGGCTGCACTGATAGTGAGCAGGGTGAGTGTGATTAATATTAAGACTGAAGCATTGAAAGTACCGTAGAGTATTTCCCAGGACATGTACTCTTTTTGAGATCTCAAAATTTCTGTCAAGGTGGGTTTTTAACATTTTTAGAAATGCCCACCTTTTGATTATTTGCTGTTTCTTACAGTTTTTCATATTTAAATGGTACTGAAACACAAACATTTCTTCTACATTTTAAAGAAATACATAGAACAGAACAGAAGGGTGGGCACTGCAGTGACCCATGCCCTTCGAGTGTTATCATTCTTTTGTGCAGCCTTTATGTACATGCATTCAGCAGCCCAGCACCTTGAACAAAGTGCAGTATCCTGCTGACAGAGATGTTATCAAAGTCACCTAGTGTCATAAAATGATGACGCAGGTGCTTACATCTTGATGTGGCCAAAGCCTCAGTCACGAAGAACATGTGTGGTCGTTTCAGGTGCCTGTTTGCATCTATCACACTTGGGACTGTTTACCAGTCCCAGTTTAAATAATGTCCTTTTAAATGACAGTGCCCTGTCAGCAGCCATGTCATTATAGTGCTCAAGTTGAGTAATTCCCCAGCTCCTTTTGACTGAGGGTCTTTTAAGAAAGCCCTTAGCTTCACTGTGTCCACAAATGGATTTCCAGTGCACCTCGTATTTCCTGCTTGTGCAGTCCCTCATCGCTCACCTGGCAACGTTTGCAGATATGCTAAGGACAGGCTGAGGTTCTGTGAGAGGATGCACATTTGTGCACTGGATTCAACACTTTGTAAATAACATGGGAATTGAGCATATTTAACCATCTATCCAAACAAAGAATTTTAATCAAAAATTATAAACAGCTACAAGCATAAACAAGACTAATGAGGGGATGTTCTGTAAACTTTATACTGCACATTCTTCTACCACACCGAAATAAACAAACATAACATATGAATCCTCTTTTGACAATATTTTAATCATTTTAGTTATTACCATAACAAATCTGACACAGCAACATGTATTGGTTTGAATGTAAACCTGACATCTCAGTTATTAAGATCTTCTAATACAATTATGGACAGTACTTTTTATGAATTTTATATTATTGCCCTGAAGATAATCATATTGGGTCAAAACATGTTGCCAGAATAAAGTTTATAATATACACTAGTTGTGTTTGATGATAATTAATTCCTTCATTATTTGTTCCTACCTTTGATTATCAAGCAGTTGGGGTCAATAAATTGTTCTGAAAATTCAGAAACCAACTATCCACCTTCACCGTGAGAAGACAGACAGCCTTAAGAAGACACCGTAATGCTGTACTGAGGAAGCAGCAGCAGTTTGTATTTTGTTGCATATATCACCCCTTTGAAATGATTAGCCATGAAGACTTGAATCCTCAGAAACATTACTGTGAGAACGTCAAAACTTGCAAGGTTACTGATGCCAGATCTGAGGTTCATACAGTGGTCTGCTGGGTAGTCACATCTTCTGTACTGTGACACCGTATCATGGTTTGAGTGGTTCTCAACATGTCCGAGGATCAATGAGCTTAAAAAATCTCAGGAACCTCTCACCCAAAATGCCACATTACATCACAGAAGACTTGAATCTTGAAGATGACTGATATTTTGGGAGGAACATCCTACCATTAACTTTTCATGTGATGCTGAACAAGGACCCAGGACATTTTTCCCCACAACATGACAACTATAAGGAGTCCTTAGGTTAGTGTCTTCTCATGCGCTAAATTCAGTGTCTGATAGCAATCTTGAACTAACAAACTCAAGGTCTAAACCTCACACCTTCAGAATACCGTGACTAGTATGACAGCCACTAGACCGTTAAGGGCAGCTAGGGGATTATTCTTGTTGTACGTGTGCTTATGTTCCCTCTATATAGCAGTACCAGCAGTTAAATGAATCTCATGATGTGGTTAACTGATGACATGTTCTGTTGAACACCTGATCTTTCAGTTTCCTAGTAGTCTCGCTTTCCACCCTGTGCATTTGTCCTTGATCCCATTGTACTCTGAGGTACCTGTATACATTCCGAGAACCTCAGAACACAAAGGGATCAAGGAGAAGTCATTCACAAGGAAATTAAAGTGTCTGTATTCAACAGAATGGGTTACACTGTACAACAAATTTTGACTTTTTTTCTGCTTCGGAAGCGAAATATGTTTCCCTTTATAGATTTTGGGATGCTGAACATGAAAATGGTCACAAAAAGGCTTGATTGGCTGCGGTTTCAAAAAGAATTTTAAGTTCGTTATACATGCCTTAGACACTATATTCTTGACGTAGTGTATACTGACTGGCTTGCCTTGATTAAATGCGCTGCCTCTTCGTCTGCCATTTGTACACAAGTCCAGGAGAATCCCTTCTTACCATCCAGCAATAGTGGGCTAATATCGATGAACTCCGCTTGCCCTGGTATCTCTTCTCCATTGCTGTGATATACATACATACATACCCATGGATCCATAAGTCTGTTGAAGTGACAGCTGGGTGTGGAATAAGTCATAATATACAGCTATACAGACTATAGAATTTTACAGTTGAACACTATAAACTAAAACACTATAAACGTGTTACATACCTCACTATGAACCATCTTTATACATAAAAAATTCATCTACTGAGTAAAAGGAGTGTGTATTTTTGTATTTTCTTAATGCTGCTTTAAATTTTGTCTTTTCATTCTTAAGACTTATGAGACTCAGTGGGAGTCTGTTGAAAATTCTGGTACCGGCATAAAATGTGCTTTTTTGAAAACAGGATAGGTTGGCATTTGGTCTATGCAGGTGGTGCTTGTTCCTGGTGTCTATACTGTGTATAGATGAATTTGTTTGAAAATGTTCTTGATTGTTTAAAATAAAGTTCATTAATGAACATATATATTGACATGGAATAGGTAAAATCTCTAATTTTTTACACAGACTTCTGCGTGGAGTTCTTGGTTGTGCACAGACCATAATTCTGATGATTTTCTTTTGTAAGGTGAATATCTTCTTACTGTTGGAGGAATTACCCCAAAAAATTATTCCGTACTTTATAATAGAATGAAAGTATGCGAAATAAATAGATTTAAGAGTGTTGATGTTGCTGATATGATACATTGATCTAACTGCATAACATACTCCACTTAACTTAGGAACCATTTGATCAATATTGTTCTTCCAAGTTAAGTGGTTATCAATTTGTAAACCAAGAAACTTTGTGTTTATTGTCTCTTCTATATACTTTCCTGTATAATAAATACGTAATGCACAGTGTGGTGAATTTTTTGTTACAAATTTCATATTTGTTTTATCAAGATTTAGTACTAACTTATTAGTAGTAAGCCATTCAATCATACGAGTGAAAACTAAGTTTGCCACTGTACAAAAATTTTCTAAATTTCTGTTATATATTATGACACTAATGTCATCAGCAAAAAGTATTGGTTTTGATATGGAGTTTATTTTCCGAGGAAGGTCATTTATATATATTATGAACAATAAAGGCCCCAGAATTGATCCTTGGTGGACCCCAATCAGAGAAAACGTTTCGAGTTGCATTACGTGATTTTATTTCTACTTTCTGTCTTCTATTAGTTAAATAGGATTTGAACCAATCTGCAGTTACTCCTCGAATGCCACAGAAATGTAATTTAGCCAACAAAATTTCATGATTTACACAGTCAAAAGCCTTTGCCAAATCACAGAAAATTCCTCCAACATGCATTTTTTGGTTAATAGATGTAAATACACTATCTGTTAGTTTGAAGGTAGCATTTTCAGTAGATATCCCATTCCTAAAACCATGCTGTTCTGTGACCAGTATGTTATTAGTATGTAGATGTTGGCTTAACCTACTGTGCATAGCTTTCTCAAATACATTAGAAAAAACAGTTAATAAGGAAATAGGCCTATAATTTGTCATACTAGTTTTGTCTCCCTTCTTGTATAGTGGTTTTACTACCGCAGTTTTAAGACAATCAGGGAAAACACCTGTATGTAGTGAGTGATTACAAATGTAGCTTAATGGGTGGCTAATGAGAGATGCAAAAGCTTTTAAGATGTTACTTGTTATTTCATCATAACCTGACGATTATTTTTGGTTTAAAGGAATGTATTATACTTTTAATTTCAGCCTGGTGATTGGGATTGTTTTCATGCTAGGGAAGTTTCCTGGAAATGAATCTTCTAAAAATGAGACAGCATCTCCTTTCTCTACTTGCTGTATGTTTAATTTTTCAGTAACTGTTAGAAAGAAGGTATTGAAGGTATTAGCCACTTTTTTTGGATCCGTTAATTCTTCATTGTTCATAAGCGAGGAGGGCACCTGTTCCATGGAATGTACTTTTCCTGTCTCTTTCTTTATAATGCTCCAAGTTGTTTTTATTTTATTAGATTTTGCTATAAGTCGGTTGTAGTGTCGCTTCTTAGCTTCTTTTATAACTTCTTTTAGGATTCTACAATATGTAATGTAATGTGCTTTATATTTTGGATCATTGTTTTTCTTAGTGAAGGTGTATAGACTCCTTTTATGTTTGCAGGATATTTTTATTCCTTGTGTAATCCAGTCGTTTTTTACGTTGTTTGTACTTTTGTATTTAACTGGAAAACTAGCTTGGAAAATATTTAGGAAAGTACAAAGAAATGAATTAAACATACAGTTAGTATCTTTAACTTTATAAACGCATTCCCATATTTCCTTTTTTAGCAGTGTCTGAAAGTTTGTTGTTTCATTATTTATTACTCTGGTCATTTCCTTGAAATGAATTTTGTTTGTTATTGCATATATATTGTTAATTGTGAGAAACTGAGCATCATGGTCTGATAGGCCATTTATTAGGGGAGATGTAGAGGATGACTTTAGCCTACTGTTATCCACAAATATATTATCAATGGCAGTACTTGAGTCATTTCGAATTCTTGTTGCAAAATTTACTATGTGTGACAGATTTGTTTTTTCCGGTTGCTTTCAGTGAGATAATCGGTGTTTATGTCTCCACAAATTAGAAAGTCTGCTTTTGGTTTATATAAAAGTTTCAAAGTATCATCTAGACATTTTATAAACTGATTAAAATCTCCTGTAGGGGCGCTGTATAAACAAAATATAATTAATCACGTGAAAACATTTGGCGTGCTCATTGCTCAGTGCCCCACAGTTTTCCAGGAAAAAATCCGGGTGAGAATGCAGAAAATGGATCTTTAAATACATATTGCAGCCTAATTCCTCATAGGACAACAACAAGTGTTCAACAACTTCCTTGTAGTTGTCAGCCTTATTATTTCGTAGAAAGTTGGTTGCTACAAGACAGAAATCATTCCACGCCCTCTTCTCGTTGCTACTGAGAATGTGGTCGACCTGTTCCTCTCTGAAGAGCTTGCGGATCTGAGGACCGATGAAAACACCCTCCTTGATTTTTGCAGTACTGATTCTTGGGAATTTCTCAGCGAGGTACCTAAACGCTGGCCCTGTCTGATCCATTGCCTTAACGAAGTTCTTCATTAGTCCTAGTTTGATGTGAAGAGAGGGCAGCAAAATGTTGCTGGATTCTACCAGCGGTAGGTGCTGTATATTCTTTGTTCCCAGTTCCAGTGATTGTCAGGAAGGCCAGTCCCTCCTCTTGTAATGGGAAGTCTGTGCCCGACTGTCCCATTCACATAAGAAACAGCACAACTTCGTGTAGTCCTGCTGCAGTCCAAGCAATATAGCAACAACTTTCAAGTCTCCACAAAGCCACCATTGGTATTTCTTGTAGTTTATGCAGTTTAGAAGGAGCTTTATGTTGTCATATGATTCCTTCATATTGACTGCATAACCAACTGGAATGATGACAACACGTTGCCATTATGGAGCAGAACAGCTTTCAGACTTGACTTTGATTAGCCTATAAACAGTCTCCATTCCTCAGGCTTATGATTAATATTCAGGGCTGTCATCAGACCATCAACATCGTTGCAGGCAACAAGGTTACCTTTCTTCTTAAAGAACTGAGCCAGACGTTTTTGGCGGGAACGGAACCCAGACACTTTCACATTGTCATTGAGGAGATTCCACTGTTGTAGTCTCGACGCCAACAGTTCTGCTTCACCCTTCGGAAGTTCCAGATCTCTGACAAGATCGTTTAATTCATTCTGTGTGATCCTGTGTGGTTCAGGAGATATCGTGTGTGCGAACTCATGATTTTTTTATGTTGATGGCTCAGATATATCACAAATTTCATCCTCTTCTTTTTTCAATTTCAGTGTAACTATTTCTGGTGTTTCCGGAACGGGAAGTCCTTCACCGTGAGATACTGGCCGCATAGCAGATGGTATATTTGGATAGTGTAAGGTCCACTTTTTCTTCTTCAAAAAACCTTGCCAGAGAGGAGGCACCATGCAGAAGTAACAGTCGCTGATATGATTCGTATGCTCTCTCCACACCATGGGTATGGCAAAAGGCATTGATCGTCTTTTGCGGCTCAGCCACTTTCGAAGGTTTGCTGCACAAGTATTGCAGCATATGTGCGGGGCCCAGCTCTTGTCCTGGTCCCCAATCTGGCATCCAAAGTAAAGAATGGTAGGCTTTCCTGATGATTGGGGTTATGGCACGCTTCTGTGATAAAAATGTCACCTCCCCACAAATATAACAAAAATTATCTGCACTTTTCACCCACTTTCGCCGCATCCTTATTGAGGTTTGGCCAAGAAATGGCTGTGTAAAGCTTTTAAGATATTTATAAACACTTCACGCTGCGAAAGACGACTTTTTGAAATGAGAAACACACGTGTGTACAATGCAACTCCGTGGAAGGAACTGAAATGCAAAATGTTGGGAGTGGCAATACCTGGGAGCTTATTTCATCATCCACTTTGCCGCGCTGCACTGTTTCGCCCTCCTGATGAACAGCAAGTAGGCTGATGCAATGCCTGGATGCTGACTGCATCATTCTCTTCACATTAAAGAGTTGCCAGATAGTTGCTCTAAGCCGCTCACTGCCAAAAGCAGTGTAAAGTGTAGAAACTGGAGCTAATCCCAGATCTTTAAAAGTAAGCCAATTAACAATTTTAATTATCATATTCATGCTCATCGCCCCAAATTTAGTAAAGATTTGCTACTTTCACCTCCGAAGCATTTTCACTGTTCAGTGTTATCAGCCAAGCAAGACACGAGTTCCATGTAACTGCATATACTACTGTAATATTAAGAGGACTGAAGTAGAATTACAACAAGAACCACCCCCTAGTTGTTAGCATACTAGCATTGTATTGTTGAAGGTATGATGTTCAAACCCACCTGTCTCCAACCAGGTGATGTAAAGACTAAGATGAATATTAAATTCCATATTTATGGTTCCTTTGCAGATAGGGAAATGAGAAGTACTAGGTGCGCCCAGAAAGTAATGCAACGCATTTTTTTTCTCGGCCCAATTTTGTTGGATAAAAATGATATTTTGCATGCTGTATCTTTAAAATGTCCCGCGTTTATGCACATAGGCGCAATGTTTCCCGCTGGATAGCAGCGCAGTAGTGAGCTTTCAAAATGGAGTCTGCAAGTGACGTGCGTTCTAAACAGAGAGCAGTAATTGAGTTTCTTTTGGCAGAAAACGAAACGAGTGAATCAATTCACAGGCGCTTAAGAAAGGTCTATGGAGACATGGCAGTGGATAAAAGCACCGTCAGCCGTTGGGCGAAGCGATTGGCGTTATCAGAACAAGGACGGGGCAGTTCCCTCAACCGGCAAGATCATGGCGACAGTCTTTTGGGACTGTGAAAGAGTCATTCTCATAGACGTGTTGCCCAGTGGCCAAACGATCAACTCGGACGTCTATGTGGAAACACTGAAGAAGCTGAAGAAGCGTTTCCGGAGAGTTCGTTCCCATAAAGATGCGACAAAAGTGCTTCTTCAACACGACAATGCGAGGCCACACACAAGTCTGCGTACCCGAGAGGCCATCACAAAACTTCAGTGGACTGTCCTGCCTCATCCACCGTACAGCCCGGATCTGGCTCCTTCCGACTACCATCTTTTCGGTCCCTTGAAAGGTGCAATCCGCGGAAAGAGGTTTGAGGACGACGAGGAAGTCATTGCTGAAGTAAAGAGGTGGTTGCGACAGAGACCTGCAGAGTGGTACCGCGAAGGCACACAGGCTCTCGCATCTCGGTGGCGTAAGGCCAAAGATTTAGAAGGAGACTATGTTGAAAAATAGGTTTAGGTAGCCAAAGATTCATGTAATGATGTGACATATTTGAAGTTTTAATAAAATCAATTGTGAATGAGAAAAAAAATGTGTTGCATTACTTTCTGGGCGCACCTAGTACAAACATAGGTGCACTGGACATGACATGCATACAGTGCCAGCAAAAACGGTGTGTTTGAAGAGAGTGCACACGAAGAAATTCAGTTTCTTCAACAACTCTACATTTTATTTTGTCAACACTTCATAGTCTAACCTCCTTTCATACATTGTTCAGTTGAATTAAAATACAGTGGAACCTCAAACTTCGAACACAATCCGTTCCAGGAGACGGTTCGACTTTCAAGTTGTTTGACTTTCGAGTTAAAATCTTCTTCCAATCCTGGAGGGTGTGCAGGTGCATTGTCCAACACCAGAAGGGCCTTGAGAGGTAAATTTTTCTCCTCCAGATATATCTTCACACTAGGGGCAAAAACTTCATCAAACCACTGCCTAGTTACCCAGGATTTAGGATTTGACCTCCACATTACACTAAGCCTGTTTTTGTGCACATTGTTTTTCTTAAAAGCCCTGGGGTTTTCTGAGTGGTACACTAGCAGCAGTTTTATCTTGAAGTCCCCACTAGCATTACCACACAGATGGAGGTTTAACCTATCTTTCATAGGCTTGTGTCCTGGTAAAGCCTTCTCTTCCTTTGTGATGTAGGTCCTCTTTGGCATGTTCTTCCAGAAGAGGCCTGTCTCGTCACAGTTGAATACTTGTTCGGGAATAAAACCCTCCTTATCCACGAAGTCTTTAAACTCCTTCACAAATTTTTTGGCAGCATCTTTATTTGCACTGGCAGCCTCCCCATGCCTAACCACACTATGAATGCCTGTTCTCTTTTTAAAATTGTCGAACCACCCGTTACTAGCCTTAAATTCTTTAGCACCAGGGGTATATTTTGTAATGTCACTATACAGATGTCTAGCCTTCTCACATATAATGGCTTCAGACACACTATCACCAGCCAACTGTTTTTCATTGATCCAAACCATTAAAAGTTTTTCCACTTCTTCCACTGCTGGCGATCTTTTACTGGTAAGGGTTTTTACACCTTTCACCACATTAGCCGCTTTAATGGCTTTCTTGTTCTTCAGTATGGTCGACTTAGCCATGCCATATTGAGCAGCCAGGTCCGATAAACGTGTACCACTTTCCCACTTAGTGATAAGTTCCTTTTTCATTTCTATCGTAGAAATTACGATTTTTCTCTTAGGCTTTTCACCTCTAGTAACTTCCTTTGGTGCCATTTTTGATCCCAGACACAACTGCGAGCGTAGTCAAACCAAGCAGAGAGAGAAGGCGACCACGTGATTCTTTGTTCAACTTTTGCGTTTTTGTTCGTGTTTCAAAACCGGATTTTCCTCGAATTTTTTGTTCGAGTTTCAAGTTGTTCGAACATCAAGCTGTTCCCAAGTTTGAGGGTCCACTGTATTTAAATGAAAATTTTATACTTCAAAACATGAAAGAAATGTAAGAAAATATTATATTCAGTTGCATGATTGTATGGAAGTATCTGTGTATCCAGTATATGTACAGTTTTTTGATAGGTGAAATAAATGACTGGAAACTAACACTGAACTTTCTTTTCTTCTCCCCAGCCAGTGAACAGGGAAGTAATCACTCAGAAAGTAGTGTATTATGAATAGCAACTCGTTGCTCCCATCTTCAGGACTTGGCAATGGGCACACATTCCTTTAGACAGGACCAACAAATTTCTCGGAAGCACAAAAATTATGGTCTTTCTGTGATAGTCATGTAGGAGATATGTACTGACATTTCAGAGGGACATCAGTATGTGTCTACCACATGGCACCTCAACCTAGAGACAGTAATCTCAACAGTCACTGAAATGAGAATCTCAGACCTTACACAAAACAAAGACATTTTATTTATGTTACAGCAAACATACTGTGTATATGTAATAGTCAATATAGGCTGTCACTGCTCTTATGTATAACCATATTAGCTTTCCTAAAGGAAGTTGTTCATTTCCCCATAACTCATTGTTATAATTTAAGGTTACATCCCCAAATGAGTAGAAGATTTAGAAATAAATTTTATTTCCTTTGAACAAAACAAGCAGTAGAAACATACTCAAATTATGACATGCCCTCAAAAATAGAAGAAAGAAGAATTTTAGCAGAAATGTTACCTGAAAAAAAAAAATAAAAAGGAAATGTAAACATTTTCCTTGCCTTGAATGACTGCAGGACATTGTTTTTCTTTGCAAGATTGCAAGTGTGGGGCACCTGACTATGCCTTATATTTTGGAACTTACTTTACCAAGGGACAAAACTCACAGCAGTCTTCAATTAAATAAAACACTGTTGTGATCCCCGACGACACATCACAGTATTTTCACTGCTTCTGGATATTTATCGTAACAGCTGGATTCATTGCTTTGCCTTAACCATGTGTACACTGTGCCATGCATCTCAGGGCCTGAGTAATGTCAGAGTACAGGCTGAATTTGGAAGCAAGGGGTAGCAGTTAAAGCTGAGGTTTAAAACACTGACTGCTCAACCTGTGGCCCAGTTATTTGTCTAGGCTACAATATTCACTTGGACACTAATCGCTGATTAACAATGTCTAGAATTCAACTTACGTACGTTTAGTAAACTGCAATATTAAGGAGTAGTTAAGCAGCAAGATGTTATGCACAAACAAATGACATGTGCTGGAGTGTAAATGGAAGTGACTGATGTCCTCAAACTAGCTGGTAGGAGGAAATAAACATGCCATGCACCAGTGCAGCAGTACATGTTAAAAAAAATTGTCTGTCTATCTCCCAGGATCAGATATTTCACATACACTGTAACTATGCTTATATTACAGGACTAGAAAATTTCCATTTTGCAGACAAGCAAAATTCTCCAAGTAATACGGCAAATTTAGTTTTCAGCAGGTGTGTGAATGTCCTGTCTGCTCTGAAAATTTTAATGGTTATCCATCCACTCTAAAGGGCCTTCTACCAAGTTACTACTTCCATTCATCACTGCTAATGCATCTCATTCTAAAAATCAGCTCTAGTTAAATTACTGCACTAATAATCATATCACTGCTCAAAAGGTTATGGAATGACATTTTGAAGTAATCTCAACTTAGTATCATCAGGGTTACTTTCAATAATATTCTGACTATTGAATTGTATCACAGAATTTGCACCAAAATATGTCTTGGCAAAGAATGTTACTTATTGCAAACAGTAAGAAAACAATTTGTGCAATTCAAGTAATTGATTACCTTCTTTATGTAAAGGTCCAGTGAGCATTTAATTTGACTAACACCACATCTTCACTTGTTCCACATTCAACTGTGAACAAGCAAGACACAGTATAAAGACATTTGCAGTAGTTCACAGCATCTGATTAAATCCCTCTTCAGAACTCGATGGAAGTTCCTCCAGATGGAGGCAGTTAGTTATTCAGGCACGTTAAACACACACCTGCTATGTCAATATGGAACATGAAATTTCTCTTTTCCCAGAGTACTTAGCAATGAAGGCCTGTCAACGAACCAAAAAGTACACTCATGAGATCTGAGGTTCTCACAGTGGTGCTAGTGAATGTCCATACCCCATATGTCACACGGTTTTCTCCACGATTAATGTTGTAAAATGGCTCTATCAGCTTTCGTGACATTTCCCTCTGATTTAAGTGAATGGAACTCGTGAATTGTAGCATCTGTATAAAAGAATGCTGTACATTAAGCATTATCTAAATGTGACAAAAGGCTAGAAAATGGTGTTAAAGAT
>JAJKFL010000346.1:0-30963 GCA_021186555.1 Reticulitermes speratus
ATTGACTATTTATATGTGGATGCTGTGTAATCCTTTCTAGCAATAGAAATCCTGCCAGTATCCCACATATATTGGTGACCCACGACGAACAGACGCTACGGACGTTTTCCTCCCTAGACATGACGGAAAGCAGCGAGGACACCCAGGGAGCGGCACTCTACCGTGTTGCTGTGCGTCTACCACCCTTCTGGCCGGACCGACCAGCCCTGTGGTTCGCCCAGGCCGAGGCGCAGTTCGACCTGGCAGGCATCACGCGCCAGAAGACCAAATTTAGCTACGTGGTCTCGCAACTGCACCAACAACACGCGGCTGAGGTCGAAGACCTAATCACCTCGCCACCGGAGGAAGAGCCATACCACCGGCTTAAATCAGAGTTGATGCGAAGGCTATCCACCTCACGTGAACAACGCGTGCGGCAACTCCTCTCCCACGAGGAAATGGGGGACAGGAAGCCTTCGCAGTTCCTGCGACACCTAAAGGCCCTCGCGCCTGACGTGCCCGATGATTTTCTTCGGACCATCTGGGCCAGCCGGCTCCCACCGCACGTCCAAGCCATACTCGCTGGCCAAACAGAAGGCAGCCTGGACTCGGCCTCGCAACTGGCAGACAGAATTTGCGAGGTCGCCCCTCAACCAGTCACAGCGAGTATCACCCCAGCTCCATCTACCCCCGACAACGCCGCACTCTTGGAGCGCATTGAGGAGCTGTCACGCCAGGTGGCCGCCCTCCGAGCCACTCCTAACCGTGGGCGCTCGAAATCAAGACAACGTCACCGCCGCTCGGACCGCAGCTCATCTGCCAGTCACGACACGTGCTGGTACCACAGGAAATTTGGGGACAAAGCCCAAAAATGCACGCTTCCGTGTTCCCGCAGCCAGGGAAACACCAACAGCGGACGTTAACGGCGGCTAACGTCTGCACCACGAGCTCCGGCCGCCTTTTCGTGACTGACCGCAGATCGAAGCAGCGGTACCTCATCGACACTGGATCGGACCTGTGCGTCTTCCCGAGGAAGCTTCTCCCGGGGCGCAGGGAGCGCACCGACTACAGTCTGTACGCGGCCAACGGCACGACAATCTCAACATATGGATGGACAACGCAATCGCTGAACCTGGGGTTGCGCCGTGAATTCACCTGGCGCTTCGTGGTGGCCGATGTGCAGCTACCAATCATTGGCGTGGACCTGCTTTCGCATTACGGCCTCCTCGTCGACTGCAGAAATAACCGTCTGCTCGACGGCGTTACGTCATTGTCCACGCCAGGCTGCACAGTCACATCCTCGGTCCCCAGCATAAAGACCATCGCCAGCGGTGCCCCTACTGACAGCCTCCTGTCAGAGTTCCCGGAGCTCACCAGACCAAATGGGACTCACCGGGATGTGCGGCACAATACGCAGCACCACATTCGTACTTCACCAGGCCCACCAGTAGCGTGCCGACCACGACGCCTTGCACCCGACCGCCTCGCGGTGGCCAAGGCCGAGTTCGACGCCATGCTGAAGGACGGTACTGCACGCCGTGCAGAGGGACCATGGTCGTCTGCCCTCCATCTGGTGCCGAAGAAGGACAGCGGTTGGCGGCCGTGTGGAGACTACCGTGCCCTGAACGCCCGCACCATCCCAGACCGATACCCCATCCGTCACATCCATGACTTCGCCCACAACCTTTCCGGCTGCACCATCTTTTCGAAGATCGACCTCGTCAGGGCTTACCACCAAATCCCTGTCCACCCTGACGATATCCAGAAAACCGCCATTACCACTCCTTTCGGACTTTTCGAATTCCCTTTCATGTCCTTTGGCCTCCGGAACGCAGCCCAAACCTTTCAGCGTTTCATGGACGACATCCTCAAAGACCTCCCATTCTGCTTCTCCTACCTGGATGATATCCTAGTCTCCAGCCATTCCCCTGAGGAGCACGACATCCACCTGCGCACCCTCTTCACCCAACTCCAGAAATATGGGATCCTTCTCAACCCTTCCAAGTGTGTTTTCCGTGTCCCAGAGGTATCATTCCTGGGTTACAAAATCTCCTCCCAAGGCTCCCAACCACTCCCGGAACGAGTAGCAGACATCCTATCCTGCCCCCCTCCCAAGACCGTCAGTCAACTTAGACGTTTCTTGGGAATGCTCAATTTCTACAGGCGTTTCCTTCCCCACGCTGCTTCCTCTCAAGCCCCTCTCCATGACGTCCTTTCCGGACCCAAAGTCAAGGGTTCTCACCCCGTCACCTGGACTCCTGAGCTCCACACGGCTTTCGACAAGTGCAAGACCAGTCTCGCGCAGGCCGTCCTGATAGCACATCCGGACTCTTCTGCTCCACTCGCCTTGGTCACGGACGCTTCAACCACTGCCATGGGTGCCGTCCTCCAGCAGCGAGTGCAAGACGTCTGGTTACCACTCGCCTTCTTCTCGAGGAAACTCAGTCCTGCGCAGCAAAAGTACAGTGCCTACGATCGAGAGCTACTGGCGATATACGAAGCAGTGCGGCACTTCCGCCACATGTTGGAGGCCCGTCACTTCACCATCCTGACGGACCATAAGCCTCTAACATACGCCTTCCAACAAAAGCGGGACCGCTGCTCGCCACGCCAGTTTAATCACCTAGACTTTATTTCTCAGTTCACCACGGACATCCAGCATATATCCGGCCGCGACAACATCGTCGCCGACACGCTGTCCCGGGTTTGAAACTATCACCACTCCGGTGACTCTCGAGGCACTGGCAGCAGCGCAGGATGAGGAAGGCGAGCTACATCATCTTCTCACAGGAGCCACCTCATTGCGGCTGCAGAAGGTTGACATCCCTGGTACCAACATCGCACTATATTGTGACTTGTCTGCCGGCAAACCACGACCCTACGTCCCTTCTCCACTCCGCCGTCAGGTATTCGATTCCCTACACAACCTGAGTCATCCCGGCATCAAGGCAACGGCTAAGCTCGTCTCCCAACGCTTCGTGTGGCCGTCCATCAATAAGGACTGCCGCGCTTGGGCCCGAGCTTGCCAACCCTGTCAGCGCTCCAAAATATCCCGCCATACGGTAACTCCCTTGGGCAACTTTGCTCTCCCTCCTGCCCGTTTTCTCCACATCCATATCGACCTCGTTGGCCCTCTGCCGTCATCAGCAGGATTTCAATACTGCCTGACTGCAGTGGACCGCTTCACACGCTGGCCGGAAGCCTGTCCCATTCCAGACATCACGGCAGAGACAGTAGCACGCGCTCTACTGTCCTCCTGGATATCCCGCTTTGGTTGCCCGCAGACAATCACCACCGACCAGGGACGTCAGTTTGAGTCACGGCTGTTTCACAGCCTGGCGACGCTGTGCGGCATCAACCTCACCAGAACAACCGCTCACCACCCAGCCGCAAATGGATTGGTCGAGCGTTTCCACCGGACGTTCAAAGCTGCCATCATGTGCCACGCAGATGAAAAGTGGACGGACGCTCTTCCGCTGGTCCTCCTTGGGATTCGAACAGCATACAAGGAGGACATGCTGTCATCCGCAGCCGAGCTCGTATACGGCGAGCCCCTGCGGGTCCCCGGCGAGCTGCTAGCTCCGTCCTCAGTCCAAACCGAACCGGCGCAGTTTCTGGATCAACTGCGTCGACAGATGGACCAGCTGCGTCCAGTCCCGGCAGCACGCCACTCAACGCCTGCCACATTCGTGCACAGGGACTTACATAATTCTACACACATCTTCCTGCGGCACGATGCCCTGCGTCGAGCCCTCCAGCCGCCCTACAGCGGCCCCTACAAAGTGCTGTCGCGCTCTAATAAGACTTTTAATCTTTCAGTGCGCGGCCGAGAGACAACTGTTTCAGCAGATCGGGTGAAACCAGCATACATCCTGGAGGAGAGCCGACACGGTTCCATGGGGCCACCCACATCTGCAGCGCCACCAGCTGCAGTACCAAATGCAGCTGCAGCACCAACTCCTGCTGCAGCCTCAACTCCAACTGCAGTCTCACCTCCTGCTGCAGTCTCAGCTCCTGCCAAAGGAGCAAATCCTGCTCCAGCTCAGCGGACCACTCGTCGCGGACGCACTGTCCGCTTTCCGGCCCGCTTCACCAGCTGAGCAGCTTTCTCCGCGGGGGGGTGATGTGGGGGCTACCCACATGCATCAATCTCTCCGCTTCCCGCAACAGCACCGGGAAGGGAGAACGCGGTACACACGCCGCGGCAGCTTCTCCGCTCACAGCAACAACAGGCAGCAAAGTCGTTCAGCCGACTCCGCCCACTGGCCACGGATTGGCGCACAGCGGGTGCTGTCAGCTAGCCAATCACGGAACAGCTTAGTCCCATGTCCAGTGGTATAAATATATGGCCGAACGACACCGAGCTTCATTCCGTCGGCAGCATCGGAGCAAGCCAGTCGCAAGACAACAAAGGAGAGCACTTACACACACTCGTTGTACATACTTTGATTGAAGAATATATTGACTATTTATATGTGGATGCTGTGTAATCCTTTCTAGCAATAGAAATCCTGCCAGTATCCCACAAGTACAACCACCCTTATACATACGAATCAATGGAAAATAAAATTACCAGTACCTGCCTACAAAACATTTAGTTTCTTTGGCTATGTAAATACTCTGAATAACATGAAGTTATCTTCTATGCACAAAGGCACACAGAACTCACCATACTTTTTCTGAAAGCAGAAATCTCTCCTCAACACAGTTTAATTACTGGGCACCGTGCAACCTTAGAACTTCTTCAGCACACACAATGGTTTTTGTGCTGCGAAAGAAGAAGGCATACAATAATTCTAGTGATAAAACTTCAAGGATTTTATAGGATGTATCTAAGATGGAATAATTACTCAGGTCCTGAAAGAAATCTTATTTTTTATGCCACTTAAACATATCAAATGTTATGAAAAAAGTTATATTTCTCACATGCAACATGAAATAAACAGCACATTACAATATATCATAACTTCAATTATTTGACCAGAAACAATGAGTTCTCACATATGTGTAATAATTACAGTAAGATTTGCAAGTCTAAAAGATGGAAGATTAAACATACATTGTTAAAACAAATGATCACTGACAGTGATGAGGTTCATACCTCAACAACCTACCTACTGAAATGTCTACCACTTCAAATTTTTAACATGGCTACCACGTGAAATTTTCCTATTGGCTAGGACGGATCAGACGTTTAGTACCACCGCACAACCTCCGGCCATCGCCTACCGCACTGCCATCTACCCTCATAGACTAAATTTACGTGGTAGAAACCTCGGCTGAATCCGTGTCTGTTCAATGGTAATTTTCTGCGCCAGCTGCCATTCACAGGTCACAGTCACTTCTGGGCCTTAATTATATTTTCAACTCACATTTACTGTGACGATCTGGTCTTGTTTTGCAGCCTAACCCACACTGTTACAAACCAATAAACTCAATTACTTATTTCCAAGTTGTTTTTAAACATGCAACAGAGATTAGCTTGGAAGGGAGCAGCAATATGTGCCACTGACTGACTGCTTATTTTAAAACAATTACAGAAGCTTAATACTGCAAGAAAGTTCAAGAATCCTGATTATAAAAAATTCAATTAAAACCAAAAATACAGGTCTTATAATGCCTGATCAATGAAATAAGAAAGCTTGCCCCAACTCTAATGATTTTTCTTCTGAAGATCATAAAATTATCCCTGTACACACCACGCAGGCATACAGCAGAATAAATTAGAGGAGTATCTCCACTCAATGTTAACCAACCCCCACTCTGGTGAAATAACCCCCAGGACCCAATACCCAATATATAGGCGGCTGGATGAATAAGACAGCTGGTCTCAACACTCTGGAGGAGAAAAATACTTTTATCCCTTCCAGAACCTTGTCCATCCCACAGCCTAGTGGGTATACCAACTACAGTCCCATCTGCTGTAGACTCTTACAACTGGGCTGGTATTCAGATCTTCTTCTTCTTCTTCTTCTTCTTCTTCTGTGTCTATGGGCCCGTCGGCATTAGCTCCGGACGCACCGCAGCCTTAGGCTTATTGTGCTAATCCTTAGTCTTACAATTATCAAGTCTGCAGCCACAGCCGTTCCTTGATCAGGTTCATCGAAGGTGAAATACTCGAGTAAGAGTGGGGTCTGGTCACACCCCCACTACTTCTCGCCACCGCCTTCTCCTATTTTAATGAGCTGATTCCGCTGCGTTCCCGAGAGTCGCCTGGTCTGCAGTTTGGTCACACCTGCGGCCAGTCTGTCCACATCAGAGGAGACAGCGCAAGGCTCAGAGCGTACAGCCCATCTATGGGCCCGTCAGCATTAGCTCCGGACGCACCACAGCCCTAGGCTTGTTGTGCTAACCCGTAGTCTTTCAATTATCAAGTCTGCAGCCACAGCCGTTTCTTGATCAGGTTCATCGAAGGTGGAATACTCGAGTAAGAGTGGGGTCTGTTCACACCCCCACTACTTCTCGCCACCGCCTTCTCTTATTTTAATGAGCTGCTTCCGCCGCGCTCCCGACAGTTGCCTGGACTGCAGTTTGGTGCATCTGCAGCCAGTCTGTCCTCATCAGAAGAGACAGCGAAAGGCTCAGAGCATACAGCCCCAATATCAAGTTTGCAGTCACAGCCGCTCCTTGATCAGGTTCATCGAAGGGGAATACTCAAGTAAGAGTGGGGTCTTTTCACACCCCCACTACTTCTCGCCACCGCCTTCTCTTACTTTAATGAGCTGCTTCCGCTGCGCTCCCTGAGTCGCCTGGTCTGCAGTCTGGTCATAAAGACACCTGCAGCCAGTCTGTCCTCATCAGAAGAGACAGCAAAAGGCTCAGAGCCTACAGCCTCCGTATCAAGTTTGCAGCCACAGCCGCTCCTTGATCAGGTTCATCGAAGGCGGAATACTCGAGTAAGAGTGGGGTCTTTTCACACCCCCACTACTTCTCGCCACCGCCTTCTCTTACTTTATCGAGCTACTTCCGCTGCGCTCCCAAGAGTCGCCTGGTCTGCAGTCTGGTCGTAATGACACCTGCAGCCAGTCTGTCCTCATCAGAAGAGATAGCAAAAGGCTCACAGGTTCATCGAAGGCGGAATACTCGAGTAAGAGTGGGGTCTTTCACACCCCCACTACTTCTCGCCACCCCTTCTCTTATTTTAATGAGCTACTTGCGCTGCGCTCCCAACAATCGCCTGGACTGCAGTCTGGTGGCACATGCAGCCAGTCTGTCCTCATCAGAAGACACAGAGAAAGGCTCAGGGAATACAGCCCCAATATCAAGTTTACAGTCACAGCCGCTCCTTGATCAGGTTTATCGAAGGAGGAATACTCGAGTAAGAGTGGGGTCTTTTCACACCCCCACTACTTTCGCCACCCCTTCTCTTACTTTAACGAGCTGCTTCCGCTACGCTCCCAAGAGTCGCCTGGTCTGCAGTCTAGTCATAATGACACCTGCAGCCAGTCTGTCCTCATCAGCAGAGATAGCAAAAGGCTCACAGGTTCATCGAATGTGGAATACTCGAGTAAGAGTGGGGTCTTCTCACACCCCTACTACTTCTCGCCACCACCTTCTCTTACTTTAATGAGCTACTTCCGCTGCACTCCCGAGAGTCGCCTGGACTGCAGTCTAGTCGTATAGACATCTGCAGCCAGTCTGTCCTCATCAGAACAAACAGCAAAAGGCTCAAAGCCTACAGCCTCAGTATCAAGTTTGCAGCCACAGCTGCTCCTTGATCAGGTTCATCAGAACTCAGCTCAGAACTTACTTGTATCAAGTCTACAACCTCAGCCACTCCTTGATCAAGTCCATTAATTACTGTGTCCATTTTATTCCCACAAGTAAAGGGGAATAACAGTCACCACCCGCAGAGCCCCTTACGGGTGGAAGGCATAAATACAACGGGGTGCTGGCCGGTTCCCCGAGGGGATCGTAAATGCACTGCTGTTTTTCCACCCCAGTGCCATGCAGTCCTCGGCACGATACCTCACACCTTGACTTGGGTGATGGTATTCAGTTAGTCACCACAGAACTATTACTCTCATATGGTCCAGACTGGGCAAATTTAAATTTAAACAGTATGACAGTAACTCAGATACTGTTCACTAAAATTATGTCTACACTTTTTTCCTCAGGTGTCCTACACACAAAAAAACTAGTTATTCCATGACACATCAACATCAAATCTGAAGTTGCACTAATAGGAATTGCCCACATTATACGAAATTAAATATATTGTGTGGACACGCATAACACTTTCACCAGTAATAGAAAAATTATAGCATATTTCGCTCCATGGGTAATGCAACACAAGGACCTTGTAAAAATAAAATAAAAAAACTTCAAACATTAAGAATTAAAATATGTACAAGCATGTTGTTCCAACCCACAGCATGGCTCAAAAGGTACGTCGAACATGATTTAAAATAGTGTAGTGCAAAGAGAGAGAGAGAGACAGAGTGAGCAAGAGAGAAAGTATTACTCTTTACACTTGCATTCTGACACAAGCTTTCAAAGCCTAGATTTACAAACTACTTGCTTCATAAAAAGCTGTCCAATACCAACAACTTTACTACACCTGCTATTCCATTAAAAATTTTCATTACATCAATTAGTGGCTGTCCTTGCAGACAGCATTCACAGTCTTGTATTCACGAGAGACCTCCACCGATATGCAGAAAATAATAATGGCATATGCTTACACAAGCAACATAAATGCACAGATAAAATTACTCAAACCCTCACTTCCTTCCGCACATTTCTTCTTCAACAAGTTTTGAAGTGGTGATTATGTAACATGCTAACATAAACAAAATACATGAGTTGTGAGGTTGTAACTTGATTTCTTGTACGATCACAACTAGAACCCCAACAGCAGAACATGTCATCCTAGCCTTACACAGTTGCATTATATTGCTTGTCATATTGTCCATTCACGTGATCCTACGTTTATAACATGTAATTTACGTGCTAAGCATCAGGGATGCAGTACACTTGTCAAATTTCTAGAAAGAATTTCTCATTGAAAAACATGTCTTTCTTGAAAATGTGCTTATTGGACTGGTCAAGAAATTCTCCACTTTTATAAAACCCATAGGTTCCTGAACTCCTATTCAATGGGTAACAGGATTCTTTCCCAAAGGCAGATCATTGGGGGTGTGAAGTTAACCACATACCTCCATTTAGTGCCAAGGTTAACAATGAGTCGAGCTAAACCTCTGTTCTTCCTGTATGCCTTCATGGTGTGGACAGGTTAATTTTTTAATGTTTTCTGGATCCATCAACATGTTCTCAAAAGCAAAAAAAGTAACCACATACTGAACCAGTTGAATCAAATCCCACATTTGATTATTATCCTCAGATCAAGGCACAGTTCTCTCACACGAGCTCCCTCCTTTGCATACTCCTACCAAAATGTGTGCAGTCTTAATTTTCATTACGTACACTACATGTCTCAATTTCATCCTCCTTGATTTCATTATCCCAAAACTTCTAAAGGTAAAGTAATCACCATGCCATGAAGTGCAGTGATGACATGTTCTACATCCGAAGGTTATACCTTGTATGGATCTAAGGCATATTAAGAGAAAAAAAAAATGTATAGCTCCATGCATTATTCACCTTGGCACCAAATGGAAATAAACTGCAAGCTTCATATTCCACCCACCTTATTGCTGGGAAAATATCTCTGCAGTATGCACTGGACAGGGAATTGGCTGGGACTCAGGAACAGTCTGGCAGTGGTAAAGAGAAAAACTTCTGCCCTGCAGAAAACCAAATATTGAGTCTAGTCTTCTGGCCCATAACCTAGTCACTATAATGACTGAGCTACAATTTTTAGCAAAATGTTAAAAAGTTATAAAACAAAAGTACATCTCAAAAAACTGTACCATATCCAAACTGGGTACTGCCAAGCTCTTACACAATATGTAAAGAAGCTGTTTGGGAGATCATTTGGAACAGAACATGTAAATAATGTTTCTTCAAGTCCGTAGTTTCAGAGTTTTGATACTTTTACACTGATGTTGTTTTCACTGCTGTGATACTTTCATGGGGGCTCTGCGCTGAGTTTGTGAACATACACATATCAGTGCTTCACAAACCAACTAAACGCACATTCTTTGATACTATTTTATATAGTTACTGAATACCCCGACATATGTTTCAGTTCATTTTATAGACCATCATTAGGGGTTTTTTTTTCTTTTTTTTAAAACTACACTTATTACACATCCACATACTCAATTCATTGTCGTATGCAGTCAGATCACTTTAGTTGGATAGGTTATAATAACACTTTAAAATTTGGATATACGTTTAAAATTGTAGAGTATAAAACACAGTACAATATTTTAAAAAGTTAAAAGGTATGTGATGGTTGTACATACGATGTTTATATAGCATCACAATTGCACTATTTACGTACTCTCTGGACTTGTCCAATATCATTCTGTAATGATTTCTAGCATGAAATACATTAACCTGGCAACAGTAGTTTCAAGATTGCTACCGATGGCAAGAACGAATTCGTTTCGCGACAACTTTGTCGTGTCACATGCGTGTGGGTGCACGCAACTACGTCTTACTTGCCATATGTTATTTTAAAGTACTTTAGAAACTCACACCAAAAGCACAAAATTTCAACACTTCTAGTTTTTTCCATTATACAACTCAAAACAGCTACACCTACCTCGCCTACAACCAAACCGTTCAAACGGCTACCGCTTCAAATTTTCAACATGGCTACCGCGCGCATTTTCCTATTGGCTACAAAGACGGCACGTATGACTAATCACACATTCACTACCAACATCAGGCCACGGCCTACCGCACTACTTTCTATACACATAGACTGAATTTACCTGGTAGAAACCTCAGCCGATTCCGCAACTTCTGAATGCTCAATGCTTTCTAGGGCAGTTTTCAATCATAACCCACAGTTCTGGCCTTTATTATATTTCCAACTCACATTTATTTTGAGGGTGTTCTGGTTTGGACTCGAATTCGATGCAACCCACTGCTGCCGTAGCCGCACTGTTATAAAATACTAAACTCAACCACTTATTTCTAAGTTTCTTTTAAACATTGCAAAGTTTAACTAAAATTGGAACTACTTGACAACTGTTAGCAAAAGTCTTCCACGTCAAATTAAAAAGAAAATCTGTCTAACAATTCAGGCACTGACATCAGATCACATAGATGGAATGGCATTCTATTTTACTTTGTAAAGAGGGCATTACAATTAAAACACGAGTATTACACACAACTTCATGAAATACAAGAATCAATGTATTTAAGAAGCAAATATTACAACAGAATCAAGATTTGGATAGTCATTTCTCTATATAACATATTTATTACTCAGCAACGCTCCTGCCATCAGCGGAACTGAACCACCTTTTCATCTGATAGGTCTTTCTTAACAAACCAGCCCTCCTTTAGGTATCCTTAACCTTTTAAAGACCAGTGTTCCCTGCAAACACACATACGAAAATGCCCCCAGAAATTCATTTTATATATTTAGGCAACAAGGAAATTTACTGAATTTTTAAAACATGAGGCATAATCTCCGTTTCATTTTCCACAAAATGCTGTTCATTTCATAACTTTATCTTTTTCTGTACAAATAATACTTTTCATAAACCACACAATAATATTTGAATATCCACCCCAGTAACATAGAGGTTAATCTCTCCCACGCATGCTACACATCCCACCCACTTCATGCTCCTTGATATTATGCTAATAATATTTGACGCATATTATATAACTACCATGAATATTAACTTTCTCAGTAACTTCTCATCACATACACAACAGAGCTTGAAAACCAAGGTTTCAGATCACAATTTTGTACACATTTTGTTATATGCATCTTTAGCACGCTCTCTTCATTCCAGAATTCCCCAACTAGACACTACTGAATCAGTTTTCATGAAAGAGTTATGCAGGCAATGCTACTGCAAGCAATCTCACCACTAGTTTCCTTTTTCTGCCATAAGAAGTTGCAATAGGGCAGACAGAAGGTTAAAAATGAAATGGATCTTTAGTGCCTTTCAATGAAGGATTCTTCACATTTATACAATAGTAAACTTGAGAAGTAAGGAATTATTGTTTAGGAACATTTGTTTAAAACAGAACCCTGTATTATTTAATTACACTGAAGTGTCAAAAAGCGGCAAAAATTCTATACACACGTTGTTACATTATGTAATTCTTAGCCTCCTTATACAAATAAAATCTTAAAAAGAGAGACATATTTGTCACTGGTTGAAATTCAGTACATATTATAGAGACAAAATGCATCTGTCTGCTCAAGCATGCAACAAAAAAAATTCACCAGACAATTTGAAGCACCAAAAATGTAGTAAACAGCCACACAAATTTCAGATCTCATCTTTCAAGTGTTACACAGTAGTCAGATAAACAACAGTAATGACTCCTAATAGTTTTAAAAAATAAAACAGAGGGAGCATAGTCATATCTTCACATCATCAAACAAAACACTCGGGTAACTGCATGAAATGAATGCCACTCCACAGCACTTGTTAACAGTAGATACACATTCTCGAGACAAGCCTGTGAGAGCGCAATCATGCAGGGACAGTTCCTTTAATTTCTTTTCCAACCAAATGCAGGGAGAAGTCTCAACTGAACACGAAACAATTTATTTCTGTCAACACAGATTCTAAGGAAACACATGTACTTAGTCGGGAAAGGTAAAAATAGGTGACACTGTCCCCATACTTGAAGGTACGCAATGCATACACATGGGGCAACAAAAATTCAAGCTTCACATGCTTAAACCACCAGGGAAAATCTGCCATGTGCTCAGTGCAGAGAAAGCTAGATGGCATATTGAGAGGTAGCACTTGTGTAGGAACTGAGGGACGTCACAAAAGCCACTGGTCCTGACAGAGGATCTTCCAGCCATGATGCCTCCAGAATTTCAAAGACTGCTAACCACTACATACCAATGCTGAGTGAACTGCGAACGATGCAGGACAAAGCTATAACTATCCATTGTAAGGAATCAAAAGAATAACAAAACAATCTCAGTTGTAACAATCAGCCTTCAACCTGAAATATAAACAGCTGAGTTCTGGAGTTCCAACCACTACATCACAGTGTCTGATCATTTGCCTGGAATGACTAACCTAAATAAAGGAAAAACTGACAAGGTAGATTGTCACCTGACAGGTACATTATTAATGTGTCTAGGGTCCATCACTACTGTAGCAACTGGCCTGACTTACGGAATGAGAAATAATCCAACCTCTTCACAACTGCACACCACAGCTTCAACGCTGCAGCACCTCAAACTTAAAGGTCTCACTGGAAGACAAAACACATTCTCCAAGAAATCACACAAAAAAGCCATTCCGCATATTTTCACAACCATACTGTAATTTCAGATCACGTTACGAAATGTTCTTATCCCGGAATCGTCTCATATCAAGATAATACCAATGCTTTTGTTTACCAAGAAACTGCACTAAAGCACATTAAATCCTAATTTTATTATTTACTCATGTACACAGTCCGACAATTATATAATGAGACTGATTTTATTTTGACCAAGATAGAAGTGCCATCTATGAAACAATGCATGCCATCCAAGTGCCCAACCTTCATCTGTAATCTGGCAACACCGCAACGTCCCACGCTGAGCATGACGGGAAATACGGCGCCATGTTGTGTAGGTAGTGAGAGGACGCGGTCACAGTAGCAGCATGGAGCAGAGAGCGAACATTAAATTCTGTGTTAAACTCGGGAAAACTGCAGCTGAGACTGTGAAATTGATGAGACAAGTGTATGGGGATAATTCTTTATCTCGTGCACAGATATTCAGGTGGTATGCACGATTCAAAAGTGGTGTGGAAACGACTGAAGATGAAGCCAGGCCTGGGCGTCCATTTTCTGTTCGTAACGAGGGACTCATTGTGAAAGTGAGAGAACGAATACAAGAAGAACGTTGTGTGACTGTTAGAATGATGGCTGATGAGTTTGGTGTTAACAGGGAGACGATTCGTCAAATCTTAGTGGAAGACCTGGGCAAGAGAAAGGTCGCTTCCCGGTTTGTGCCGCATTCATTGAATGATGATCAAAGACACGAGCGTGTTCAGTACGCAAAAGACATCATTAAAACTGCTCATAGAAATAAAACTTTCTTGAATTCGATTGTAGCAGAGGATGAAACTTGGTGTTTTCGCTATGATCCCACAACTAAACGCCAAAGTGCTGAATGGAAGTCAACAGCATCACCAAAAGGCAAAAAAGTTCGTTTTCAAAAGTCAAAAGTGAAGACAATGCTTGTGTGTTTCTACGACAGCAAGGGAATTATTCACCACGAGTATGTCCCTCAGGGACAAACTGTCACTGGAAGTTTTTATTTGAGTGTTCTGGAACGCCTATGGAAGAGGATTCGCCGTGTCCGGCCCGAGTACTCAGCACCAGGCAGTTGGTTTCTTCTTCACGACAATGCACCGGTTCACCGGACAGTTGCTGTACAAGAATTTTTAGCCCAAAAACAAGTGTGCGTGCTCAATCATCCGCCTTACTCCCCTGATTTATCCCCCTGTGATTATTTTCTGTTCCCCAAACTGAAGTTACCATTGAAAGGGCACCTCTTTGAAGATGTTCAAGACATCCAAGGAGCTGTGACATCGAGTCTTCGGGCCATACCACAAGAAGACGTGCAGAGGTCGTTCCAGTCTTTGCTAGATCGTGCCACTCGCTGCATCGATGCAGAAGGGATGTACTTTAAATAAAATACAGATAGTACTCAATTCTTTTGTTCCAGTTTTATTCTATAACCTCAGTCTCATTATATAATTGTCGGACTGTGTATAACTGCTTGAACATTAAAACAAAATCCCAGCATCTGTCAAAACCAAAAATTTCATCACCTTACAAATGTCTGTGAAGAGCTCTTCTATAACCATGACTACAATATTCATTACAACCAGATGATAAACACAGTTAAACATGATTCTGTACAGCTTCCATGCAACAGATGTACATAAAGATGCTTCATTACCAACAAATTTCTCTTATCCACACACTACACACATGCACATAACTTCAACATTGCATCAATCACTGAAACTCTGTTTACAATACAGTTCAGTCCAGAATGTCCATTCATAGTGTACACAGCTTGCTGATATACAGAGTAAGTATTTACCAATACTTTATACTTTTTCACATGAGTTTATATATACTAGAATCTTAAATCATACTTACTGTAAAAAAAATTTGCATTTTCAGACTTACCACTCAACAAGTTCAAAGTGAATTTATCAATTTCAGATGTTTGGATGCACTTGATTTTAATTTGAGTCCTGTATAATTTTAATCTGTATATATTGTCAACACCACACATGGATATTGTAGTGATACATTTACAGTGTATTTTACCATTTATTGCTGACAAAGTTAAATTTTAACCCATATATACGAGTACATGCACATAGTTTCCCTTCATAACTCCCTTACTTTCATCTTATACAATTCTCACCATATTCTCTTATGGCCACATGCATAAAAAAACACAAAATATATTCTGGTATAGTTAGGTCCCAGGCTTTGTGATTTTGTATAAATCATGCCCTAGTTCTTGAAGTGTATGTGCATTTATGTCCATATAAAACAAGTTCAGGCTTTGGTTTTGTGTTAGTAAATCAGGGTAGTATTCGAGTTTATGTACAGATATTAGTGTAGTGCTTACAGTGATTTGGCTACTGCCTAAGACATCTGGGAACTCGTAAATATGTTGCACGCAGTGGTATGAACTCTTTAATGATTTGGGTAACGCTTTTACTTCACAAGTAAAACTACCACATAAACCAATGTATCTACCTGAAATGTTACGTCACGATTAGTGGCACAATGTGGTTCTAACGCATCTTGACTATAAGAATGTTTAACAGTTCCACATCTCATATTTAACTTTTAATTTATACCTGTGGTATATCGGATCTTTAAAGTAGTGTACGGTCTGTCGATTGCTTCTACGAAGTGAAAATATGTGTAGCCGAAGTTCTTAAATACACAAGTTTTACCGGACTCGTTCTGTTAGTGTTTATATTTCAGCACTCGCCAGCACTTCAGTTTTCTTACACGGTGTCACGGTAGCGAGGCAACATAGTCGTCGAAAAGAATCTTTGACGAAATGAGAGCAGTACAAGAATCTGTACGTTGCTTGCTAGAATGCTGGTGCGCAAAATGGAAACATTCCAGACTATCGGCAGGGATAAAATATGTTGAAAGTACCCTACACCCATGCTATAATCACAGACACACTCCTACTTTCACCACGGCTCACCTATCTACGTACGTCACTGCCAACCACGGAACCTAGGCGCCAACTCCAAATTCTTTGTGCCATAAGATTAACATGAAGCCAGTTCCATAATAAAGATGTGGAGTGACCTGTGAACCTCATTGTTATCAGGCACTTTCTGATTGGTGCATGTGAACTGAAAAACATTTTTGTATGCAAGGGCAGAAACTGCAATAATTGTGAAATTATCCAGCACCACTGTATAAAATTTAGTCCCCTGGGTGACTAGGCACCCTACATTTGTGCATCCCTTACTTTGACAAAATGTGGGAAACTCTAAACCACAAAATAAAACATACAGCAAAATTACAGCTCCTGCAGTGACAGGAATCAGACACAAAGGCAGGGGAGAAACTGGTGACTCAAAAGAGTGATAGGGTATCTCAGGGCATGAAAGTCTACATTACGATATATTGTCCATCAACACTTTAAAGACAAAAACTGACCTGAATTATGTTTAAAAATTCATTCATACCACACAGCAAACACATTCAAGTCTCCGTTATAAAGACCAGTTAAATGAATGCTATACACACAAACAAACTTTGTTCAGAGATCCATACAAGACACACAAACACACTTTGTAGGAAAACCATAATTTCTGAATGTTAAAACCAGTGTTACATAAAATAACTGCTAGGCTCTACAAAGTAAACCTCTCCCCTGCCCAAGCATTCTGTGCGACTGCTACTACCATAGGCCTGCGAGTTCTGACAACACTGAAGTAACTTATCAGTGGGTCTTGCCAATGACAATTCTACAAACGTGGTCTGCAAACTGCAGGAACTCACTCATTCCAAAGTAACAACAGAAGTTGACAGCCCAAAATTCTATGCCAGTATCCATCCTCACATTAAACAAAAAATGAGTCATTAATTACGGCGCTGGGACAGGAAAGATCAACATGCAAAAGCCTGTACCAATACTGGAAAATAAGGAACATAAACAGCCTGCATTAATCCTTGAATATAGCCCCAACATAAAGTTAATTTGAACGTTCAACTTCTTCAACTGTACTTTCTAAGACACATTCAGAATGACAAACACCACAATCCATAACTTCACAAACATCTGTAGAATTTACTAGAAAGAGTGGTGGATCAGTAACTGCCAGGAACCACCCTACAGCCAAAAGTGCCCCAACTGAAAGACATTTTAGAGATTGGATTCTGCTCATAAAAAAGAAGTCATGGCCAACAAAAAGATGCACACCATGTTATGAACAAAGGGGCAGACAGGTTTTCACCTCCAAATTGTGATGATCTCAACATATAGGCATGCTGCAAGATATACCACACAAAGCTCAACCTTTAAGTAAAATCTATTATGTTCCCAAATCATGGTTTGTGCTGAAATATCCAAGTTCCTTTGAAATCCATCGCCACTAGTAGCATTGTGCCTTGCAGTCACACCCAGCACCACAAAAATGAAATTTATATTCCTCAACAGCAAATCCTCGAAAAACATTGCTCTGATTTTGTATTCAAGTGCCTCATAAATACGGAACAGAATAGCCTAGATTCGATATTTTTGGTCATGATCAAACTCAATCCTTCCACTCTGAACATTGATTCACTGTTGGGTAATGCGCGTTCTACAATACAAAACCGATATGCTAATACCCTACTTATATACAGTATTTCAAAAGGCCAAATTAATTTAACATCTAACGGCAATGTTAGATTCAACAGAGGAAGGTTGATTAACATCACGTGAAATAGCATACAAACCTAACGCCTTCTGCAAAAACACTCTTCTACTACCCTTACACGACCTACTGTGTGTGTGCATATACTAATGTAAATAATATTTATTATGTCAGTAAAAAATATTGCAATTTCCTAGCCGGTAAATTGACAAATTTCTGCTGAGGGACTCTTCAATGCGTCACAGTAAAACACCCATGCCGTTTCCTTACCACACTCAGTCACAATAAATTACACCCAAGCAAATAACACTATTCTGTCATGCATTCCTAGTTTTTACTTACGTTTTATAAAAATAACCTCGTAGGAACTACGCCCCATACTAGTCCCACAATACCCACTATAATACCTATCTAGTTCCCAACGTAATCTGCAACGAAAAGCGTGGGTTATAATGCCGGAAATTAAGGTACAAAATAAGTCAAAATATACGGTGAATTAGAACATTTAAAACTTTCTTCCTACAGATTAACAACTTTTCAAGCGCATAAAATAAATGAAAAATTACATTTACATTCCTAGAAGAAGCTCATACAGATTAATTAAGTAATAAATATGTAAGTGGGATTATTTTGTACAACTTCAGGGTATGTTCGGAAAATTGTACAGATCCGTCTATGAAAGTCATTCAACTAAAAGATAATCGAAGACAAATAGCCTTAATATTATTCATTCCGTACATTTTTAACTTTATATTTAAAGTCCGACAAATGTACAATTTAATCACATTAATTGTGCACTTTCCCTGTCCTACATGTTTCGAATCCTTAATTTGGGTTCATCTTCAGGGACACATTTCTAAAATCGCACACTAGTTACACCAACTGGCACATTTATTTACATGAATTGTTTACAATTGTTCACATACACTGTTTAAAACAAATAAAAGTTAAAATTGTGGTTGTTGGTTGTTTGTCTTACACTGGTTAAAAATTGTATAACAGTTGAACAATCTATGTTCACACCACCCAACAGGCAAACAGCTTTTTCTGCATGTTGATTAAACAAATGTGAATCCAATTTTCTTCATAAAAATTAAAAGATGTTGAACTTAAATTCACTTAAATACAAAGGCTCAATATACAACAATGGTTTTAGGTGTAGGACATTGCCCACTGTCTGAGGAGTACTTGTTATATGGGTGTTGGAAGATGGCTCTATGCCTGCCTTCATGTGAGTGTCCTTTTAGTGACAATTGTGTACAACTTTTAACTTATCTCCAAATAAACATTCATACGTGAAAATGACACAAAACAGCATGAAACACAACAAACACTCAACACATCAATTTCTGTTAAACCTTCCTCAGCCATGAGATTTACAGTCTTCTAGAAAGTAACGCCATATCACCTGATTTCTGAATGATTTTGCCATCTGTGCTCAGGGGTGCACTAGCTGTACCATGAAGGGGGAAGGCAGGCTGTTTTCACAAAATGTGGTAAGCTAGTAAAGCAATTTCAGGGTGGGTCTCTATTGTCACTACCTGCTCTGCTACAACTTGTAATTTTGTGATCAGTCACTAGCATGAGCACGTCAATGTAAACAGACATACAGACACACACACACACGCACGGCAAATGAACAATGCTTCCTCAAGCTGTGATGTGACAACACTGCATTCTGCACATGCCTCTATGCACAGGTCACTGTTGTCACTTTACCATACAGTCAGCAGCAGAATGCTTGGAGATGGAATTCACAAAGCTGAATTCACAGTGACAGTTTATTAACCTTCATCAACCTACAGATACATACTGATGAAGTTGTGCTACAAACATTACTTAGTGACTTACAGGAAATATGAAGCTCTGTTAAGAACTAAGAAAAGTTCCTTATAATAAGAGGACTAATGTGTCAATTTATGCAATCCATGTACATCAAATAAAATACCTAAACACAGCTGTCATTACTAATTAATATATGTACTTCACCTGAAATTCTTAAAAGACAGAATGAGTATTTAAACACTTTTACTCTTGATTAATCAGCAATAGAATGAATAACACATATATGTTGCATTAAAACCTATTAAAACACACTGTCATATACCTTTATTCTCAACATGTCCTTGTGATAACAAATAACTCATCAATCACAACTACATTTTTACTGTTTCCACAATTTAGTATTCATTATGACATGTTGCGGTCTACCTGGCCATCTTTAGATAATACACAACACAGTATATCATAGGAAAGCACAGTACATCTAGTTTGGTCAGAGAGGTTGACTCCACGAAGTCCCGCGCCCTCTGGCAATCAAAAACATGTCCATCAGAGCCGTTCGATGCTTTAATTTTGGGTATCAAAGATACTTTCACACGACACACATGTAACAAGTACACTAGTTATGTTGTTGTTATTTCTTTCCTCTCGTTATAGCTCTCACCTGTTAGATTGCTGTAAGTCACTTGGTGGTTGGTCTATATATAATTCTGTGAGAATTCTTCTCTGATCCTTGGAGATGAAGGCACTATGATTCCTGTGTAATGTCAGGAACCAATTACACAGCGAAACAGTTTCAAATCTCAGATAAATGGAATCCTTCACCGACACCTTACTCTTCATATTGTCTTCACACGCACTTTGAACTGTCAGCTAAGAGATCCCACATATTAAAAATAAAAAAGTAGAGCACTAAAAATGCTTAGGTGGCTGTGGAATGGTGGTGGTAGAAGACAATTTTTTAAAATTTTAAAAATGAAAAGGTACTGTACTATAAAAATGCCATGATACCATAAATAAAATAATCATTTTTTGGATCCAAATATAAATTTCAATGAACATCCAAATTATATTACCCAATGAGGTAATGTTCTAACATTTTATCTCAAGTCAAAAGATTGTCGAGACAATCGCATGTATTTGTGCTTAGCTTATTAACGCCAGGTTTAAAATTTGTGTTGATGCCACCTTCATTATTAAGAGTCAATGTGTATCTGTCAAATGTGATATCTTGGAGTTCATGAATGACAACAACCGTACATGCAAATATGTGCTACATATTTGGCAAACAAATTGAAGTAATTTTTTAAATTAACAATAATAATAAAAACAAGATATTAGCTTCACAAGAACATGAAACTGCAAAGGGAGTTTCACTCAACAGTTCAGTATGGAATGTATTATCTTATACAATCGAACATTTTTCTTTATAAATTGTAACCTTTGGGTCATATTCACAGTTTGTTTTGAGAAGTTTAGTAGACCACCAAAATAAGTCAAATGGACCACACACACATTGTGGACTGCCAGTTTGACGTGCCTGGCTTATTTTATCACATTTTCAATATGACTGACCATAGAGCATCAGAGAAGATGATGATTAGTTAATTGGATATGACATAAGAAGAAAACAGCCATGGCCTATGCTCATTCATCATTCTGGCATTTGCAGTGACTCATACATACATTTCATTATCCATTCCACGGCCATAGTAACAGCTGATGGATATGTAACAAGTCCTTTACACTAAGCTTGGAAAACTATAACACATTTCAGTCAGATTAGTTGGTCTGCAGGCCACAAATGAAAGCAATATGTCCCAAATGCAAGGGACAAGTGCTTCCTGTTCAACTTCTGTGTTTTGTTGTTATCATTTACTCTAATCAGTGATCTACATCACACATTCTTCTTTCTTCCAAGGTTTAGGTGCTTCATTTTCCATTCTCAAACAAAAGTGATATTGGCAAACTGTTATTTCTAGTAAACAGCTATATACCATTAATGATTTCAAATAATTCAGTACATGCTGTTTCTTGCTCTTAAGTCCATAAATAAGTAAGAAACTAGTTACACCGAGCACAGTCTTTGTTCAGACGCCAGTAGAGGTCAGCTAGACATGAAGTTCTGCACCTTTTACATAACCTCATATTCATCACCTTGCTTGCAACATCCTGCTACTAGTCCCTGCCCTGAGCTGAAAAAAATGCAGTCCAACCCCTCCTGTGCTTATTTATGTCTGGATATTTATTTCTGGATAAAATACTCACCTCCACATTCTGTTCTCATATTCTCTCATTCCTCACAGTAAGTGAACAAATTAAACATCCACATGAAAGAACAGGTAAGATTATAGTACATACTAGATAGATATAATGTAAAGTATCTGTACTTACCTGACAAGGTGTTTGACTGTAAGGATGTCTGTGTTCAATGTATGGATTTTACTGAAATAAACACAATCATAATGAACTGCACACAAGACAAGGAAGGTATAGGAAGAGATACAGAATTGTGTAATGGATGTGAAAGAATAACATAAGTAAATACAGCATTTCTAAAGAATACTGTCTTCTGGGGTGTGATGCCATGTAATTTGGAACTTAGAGGAGTGTGTTTAATGTGCCTGAACAACTTATTGCCTACATGCTGGCTCAGAATCGACAAGATTTAACTCAAGAACAAGCTGCAGAGAAACTGAGAAGTTTACCAGACATCCACTACAAAGAGACAAAGAAATGAAAATGTTGCACATAAGGGAAGATGCAAGAGTTGATTTTTCTTTTACAACTGAAAGTTAAAACAGTTAATTCTTCTGTTACAGCAAATGAAAGAACCGCTATCAGTCATTTATAATTTAGCCTCTGGTAATGCATTAGAAAACAGATAATACAGTAAAACCCCTATTTAATGAACTGCTGGGGAATAGAATATATTTCACTAAATCGAGGTTTACATTAAATGGAGGTTTATTTGTTTATATGGAGCTACTGTCGGGACATGAAAAAATCGTCACTAAATCCGGGATTTCACTAAATGCGGGAACATAAATCAGGGGTTTACTGTAATTACTGCTATACATATGTGCAGTACATAAGTTACCTATGGAGGAACAGCAACAAATTATAACATTCTGAGTGTCACAATTTAAAGTCACTGTTCACACACATGCAAAAACACATTTCTTTCAACTAATTTGCCACTGGAATTTCATCTTATGTATGAACATAAACAGCCTAAACAACAAATAATGGAGATAAATTCCACACATTCACACTCTCACCACTAGATAGAGGTCAGTGGTCAGCTTCATGCCCTGGCCACTTCATCCCTGGGCACCATGCCCCACTACACACTGAACAGGAAGCCATATAAATATATTTTAATTAACATATAAAGAGCGTGCTCCAACAACCTTATTTTTTTAAAGTTTTGAATTTTGTCTCTTTAAAGGCAGACCAGAGGGAGTGAACGTGTCAAAACTGTCACGCTACACATACACTTCCAGCTCATTTCTTCTTAGAATGGGAGCAAGTATAGAGTAGTCAGTGTAATGACTAGGCTTTGGGCTGCAGGTTCAAGCAATCATGGTTCAATTCCTGATGGCAGTGGGGGATTTATCTCTTCTTCAGAGTCCAGACTGGCCCTGGGCCCCACTCAGCCTCCTATTCAGTGGGTCTTGGGGGCTCTTTTTCCACAGGTAAAGCGGCCTGGGCATGTGGCTGACCACTCACCCCATCTAGTGCTAAGGTTAAAAATGAATGGAGCAATATCTCTGCTCCTCCATACACCTTCATGACATGCACAAGGACAACTTTACCTTTACCTACTTCTTAGAATTGCTTACCTTTAAAACATCCATCAGCCGAACACAAAACAGATGTTAGTAAACAGGAAGAGAAGGGTCTACATCCTTGGCCCAGCTGTGAAGGCCACCAATAATATCCTTCACAGACATGTGAAGACTACTTAATGATTCCCAGAGTGCCAGGACTCCCTTCTGAGAGTCATTGCCACGGCGACAGACTACATACACTGAAAGACGTGAACAAACTACATTGCTGGGCTGCTTCAGAGCCAATAAACTAGAAGCATGATTGGATAGTTGCATATTCTGCAAAATCAGTTTCTTTTATTACATTTATCACATATATATATATATATATTTTTGGTTATCTCTCAGAAAATCATATAGGGTATTGATACCCTGTATATAAATATGCTTCTTGTTACAGTGTGTGTAATTTTACCTGAAACAATCTTTCATTTAGGGAATATTTAATGAGACAAAGTTTAGGTTGCAATTAATTGATTCTTTACATTATCTTACAATATAAATTTGATTAGCATAGATCAGTCAGTCAGTATGTGATTTTAGCAGCATTTCTGTAACACACACACATCAATGAATTAGAGTTATCATTCATTGGACTTGAACATGTTTTTAATTTCAACAGACAGGCGTTGGTCATAACGATTTCATGGCAACCAATTGTACTGTACATTTTTGCACACACTGCCTGCTGGTCTTGCAGTCTCTGTCCTGTGCCAGACCAATTACTGCACGCAGGTTATCTTAATCTCTAGTCACTTAACAGTGACCGCTGCTCATTCCCACACCAGGGTTATGTTCTTAGCCTTTATGCCACTCAACCCATATGTTACAGGTGCTGTGTTCATATTACGGGTGTGACTAGAAACTCGCATCTCTTAAACCAACTTTTTCAGTTGATTCATGCTATCTGGGGATATAATTTCATGTCTCCAATTATACCAGCACCAGCAGTAATGATGATGATGATGATGAAGTGTTGTGTTCCATTTCGATGGAGAAATGGAACACAACACTTCAGCTGAAAACAAAGCAGGAAGTAATGCAGTCACAACCCATTCAGATACAAAGAGGAATATTCCAGGGAGACTCTCTCGCGCCATTACTCTTCTGTATAGCACTTATCCCATTAACACACGAGCTGAACAGAGCTGATTGTGGATATCAAGTACACGGAGCTGAGAGGAAAATAAGTCACTTACTGTATATGGATGACTTGAAACTGCTAAGTAGAAGTGAGGAAGATTTGGAGAATGAAATAAAAATTGTGAAAGCAATTAGCAAAGACATTAATATGAATTTTGGATCAGAAAAATGTGCTAAAATTTGTTAAAAAAAAAAGTAGGGTCCAGAGGAAAACATACATAGAAAGCACATTGAGAAGGACATTAAAGAACTGGACCCGGGAAAAGTGTATAAGTATCTAGGGATAGAATTGAGCCATGACATAGAACATAAAAATGAGAAAGAAAACTTGATGAAGGAATACTTGAGGGGATTGAGATTACTGTTGGTCACAGAATTAAGTCCAAAGAATAAAATACAAGCAATTGGAGCATTGGCAGTACCAGTACTTAGACACAGTTTTGGAATTATTAACTGGCGTCAAGAATAACTGGAGAGAAAGACAAGGAAACTGCTAACCATCCATGGGCAGCAATACCCAAAGGCAGAGGTAGATCGCTTGTATGGTCCCAGAAAACAAGGAGGAAGGGGGTTGACGCAGTTAGAAAAAGCCTACATGATAGAAATTATAAAACTGATGGAATATATAGACAGCACTGAAGATCCACTAATACAAATTCTTAGAACGCACCAACACAACAACAACTAAGCAATGGTATGGACAGTTAGAAAACTCAAGACAGAATTACAGAAAGGAATAAGACAAAAAAGGACAGCATAGCAGAGAAGACAAAAGAAAGATGGCGGGGGTTTTTCCACGTAACTTAGACAACAAATTGGTGGATAATGAACAGTCATATCTATGGTTAAAATTTGGAAACATCAAGGGAGAAACAGAAAGTACAATAGTGGCAGCACAAGACCAAGCAATTAGTACAAACTATTTTAAAAATAAAAGTTTGGAAGAAGAAGTTGACAGTAAATCCGGTTATGTAAACAACATGAAGACACTATTGACCACCTAACCTCAGAATGTCCCATTTTGGCGAAGAATGAATACTAAATGAGACACGATAAAGTTTGTGCACATTTACATTATTCAATGTGCAAAGTACTGTGCATCAAAACAACAGATAAATGGTATACACAGACACACACCAAAACCAGTATGTGGACATGGAGATGTGACAGTGTTATGGAATCAAGGGGTACATACAGACAGAGAAGTTACAGCAAATAGGCCAGATATAATAACTAAAAACAAAAAGAGAAAACATGCATACTGATAGATGTGGCAATACCAGCGGACAGAAATGTCATGCAAAAGGAAGCAGCGAAGAAACTAAAATACAACAGTTTGTGTACAGAGATACAACAAATGTGGTACATGAAATGTGTGATTGTACCGGTAGTAATTGGAGCCATCGGAATAGTAACAAAAGGTTTAAAGAAATATTTGTAAGCCATACCAATGAAACATTCAAGAGATTCACTACAACAGACAGCTGTACTTGGAACATCACACATAATACGGAAAGTACTGCAGTCTGAAACTTGAAGCCTGAGCGGTGGGGATTACCGTTGGTACAAGAGAAGTACCAGGGAGAAAAGGCGTGTGACAAGAGACACAACAACAATAATAATAATAATAATAAAGTCAGTTTTTTGCACAACTGTGAATAAGAAGTGCTTGGTCAGTGAGACCCGTACTCATTTGAGAACCAGCTAAACTGCTGTGAAGTAAGGAATATGGAAGTAGTAGTAGTAGTAGTAGTAGTAGTAGTGTCTTCAAATTGTGTGACCCAATAACATGCTTCCAGTTTCTCCAGTACTGCTAATCCATCATAAAATACGTGAGGCTTACCTGGAATGTCATTGCCACTAGGGCACTTCTCTCTAATCACTTCTTTTAACTGCTGTACAACTTCTCCTGAAGCCAAGTCTTTCAGTGGCAAATTGAATGATTCTGGTAAATGGCAAATTTCAAACTCCTGAGGCGATCTTACATCATCCAGGATGTGTGGTTCGCTGCGAGTAGCTTGATACGTACGTGCAGAAATCCTGTCTGTATCGTCAAGAAGATGAATACTGGCAGGCTGTAAGGAATAAACATTGGGCAGTATAAATGCAATGAGATTCTTTGACTCACTAAGAAACCCTCCAACAGCAGGACACAATCATACATTGAACTGCATGTACGTCATCCTGTGCCAATTCTGTACGTAATCCAGAGAGTTTATTGCAATTTCAGTAGTATGAACTGTTTATCACATACAGATCCATCTTCAGTCCACTGCAAAACCATCAGAGTAAGATATGATGTTGACAATGAGGAGCCATAGAAATTGTTCAAACTGTTCAAATTATTCGAATTGTTCGAACTGTTGTCCAACATGTTCAAGCACATTTCACATCTCCTAAGCAATGCTGCATAAATAAAGTTGTGTTGATTGCTGGAAAGTAAGTATAATCGCAGCAAAGCAATATAGTAAAACCCTGATTTAATGTTCCTACATTTAGTGAAATCACGAAATTAGTGATGATTTTTTCATGTCCCGACAATAGCTCCATATAAACAATGTAACCTCCATTTAATGAAACCTCGATTTAGTGAAATATATTCTAATCCCTAGCAATTCATTGAGTTTTACTGTATTTAGGACATCCTGCATATTAATCGAACTTGAGCTCATAAGTTAACGCCACTATGAAGGCAGTGCACATTCATACAGGGGTGCACAAATTCCAGGCGCCTGGTCACTTGGGAAACTAAATTTTGTACAGTGGCACCTAATATTTGTGGGTCCTCAGTATGGAACTTGCTTCATGTCACTATTCTGGCAACTAGGTGACTCCTAGATTTTTTGGGGAAATTTGTCCACCCCTGTTCATATGAGTGTGAAAATTCAAATGGTCACATGTTCTTAGTCACTGCAGAAGAAAATGTACATCTAATACATTCCAAGGAAATAAAAAAACAGAAAAATTACTTCATCATTGGCCTTTGAGCCACAGAACTGTTCATAGTCGATCAGGCTGTGACAGAGGGCTCACTGCTATAGACAGCACAGGATGGATTCCTGTTGCGGACACGAACTTTACGGAAAGAGCAATCAGAACCAGCAAACAACAGCACGCTCTTGGACAGGACACCTTCATGGCCCAGCAATAATCTTCACTGTCTCTAGGGCCTGCAGAACACCGATAACGCCTGGAACTAAAATATGACATTACGAAAATAAAAAGACTCTCTAAAATGCAATGTCAACTAACTACATAAGTTACTATTAAAACAAACATTTGCAAATCAGCAAAATCATATCTTTCCAATTCCGTTACAGTGAAACACAGATTAAGAAAATAAAGTACAGCTGAATACATTCCAGTGATCAAGAGGCCTGTAACTTAGCACCTCAGCTATGGCTTCACCTGCATAGGTGTCAAGGTGCACCAACATCAAAAGGGAATTGAAATGTCCATTATTGAACCCTAAGTAAAACTGGATAAAACTGTACACACGTGAGACTGTAAAGGGGGCTGACAGACATATTTGGGGTGAAAGTGCAACATTAGAGAGATAAGAATGACACAAAAATCTGATAATACCTCAGGCTGTTTAAGGGCCTGCAACTGAGGTCTTAAAATAAAACAAATCATGGCAATTTCTGCGCATGAAAATGAAAACATTACAGTGACATAAAGTAACAGACTTGGCTGGGGTCAAGGGAAATTTTGCCGGGTTCGTGCCCCGGTCGGGTCATCGCCGGTGGAGATGGCATCGGCCCGGGCCGAGCGGAGCTTTGCAGGATGCCGGACCCGGTCGGGGCCATCGTCGAAGGATGATGGCTCCGGTCGGGATCCGGGTATCTGTCCCAGGGGTGATGGAAGCGTTATATAGCCTCTCCTCACCCAAGACCGTCTGTGCGTGGTGAAAAGAGCCATAACCTACGAGAGGTGACCCTGTTGTATGCAGAACACAGCGGATCTAAAGGAGTAAACCTTGAAAAATAATCCCCAATCCTAAGGTGTGAGTGCCGTGCCCATGGGATGAATGGCAGTGGGTTAGTCTGTCTCAAACGGCGCCCTCTGGGATACCAGGCGACCTCCCAGTTGATATATATCCTTACCAGGCAAAGGGGGCTCTGCTTGGTGGACCGAATATTTCCCCTACTACTCGTGGGACCAAAATGGAGTCTAGCATGAAAGAAGAAAAAGAATTAAAGGAGCGCTCCTAGACTGGGGACTCCGATAAGGATTCTAGGGGGAGCTCCAGTAATGGTGACCCCCCGCGCCTGGAGGCCCCGCAAAGGGCAGCTGGGCAAAATCCGAAGTCGCCTGAGACGAGTGAAACTCCCGCTAGTCGGGAGGGACACTCGCTCTCCGGTACAGAAAACCCTGGCAACCTGGAGGTGCTGACAGAGAAGGTGGGCACTCTGGGTCTCCAGGGTCAGAAGAAAAACAGAAGTGGTGCTGCCAAGAAGCGGGCTAGGAAGGCTCGACAGGCGGAGGCTCCTGCCGGGGACTCTGCCGGCGGCCAGCCCCCGCTTCAAGGCAGCCAGGAAAAGCCTCAGGGCGAGGTACAGAGGCCTAGCACATCTGGGCTTCATTCCTCAAAGGTCGTACAGCCCGAACAGGGTCCTGGCAAACGCCAGAGATCCTCGGGCAGTACACCAGAAGGTGGGCAGGCGAAGCGACCCAAGAGATTGGGTCAGCCGAGCTATGCCAGAGCTGCCCAAGGAGGCCTGCGGATGGCCATCATTTGTGATGGCTATCCAAAAGAGCAGATCTCCAATGAGAACTTCATTAGTATCCAGCGAGCTATCGGTGGGCTTGTGGATGAGCTCCCTGAAGAGGGGTTCACCCCCAAGCTCATCGATACGTATTGGACTAAAGGGGCAGTTGTAGCGGTTTGTGAGGACGAAGAAACCAGAGACTGGCTGGGTAGAGGAGGTACCCAATATGAAGGCATGGGAGGGCTCAAGGCTCAGAATGGTGGGCCTAGAGGCTCTCCCTACCTACAAGAGAGTGGTGGGTTGGTTTCCGGGCCCCGTGGAAGATACGGAGCGTCTGCTAGCGCGGCTCCGCAGACTGAACCGGGGACTGGAAACCAGCCAGTGGAGAGTGTACGAGCGCAAGGAGGAACCACGTGGGGTCCGCCTTGTGCTCAGCATCGACTCCGAGTCGGCTGCAACGCTGGAGAGGATGAAGTGGCGGCCCTTCAGCGGAACAGGCCAAGCAGTGTTCTCCCTTCTAGGTGCTAAGCCGGAAGGGAAGTAGAAGAAGAAGACTAGTGGAACGATGGTAAGTACCACTATCTCCTTTATACAAGCTAATTTACAGCATAGTATCGCTGCTTCCAGGATTCTTTCTAGGACGGTAGCTGTTAAGGGGATAGACTTAGCCCTGATACAGGAACCATGGGTGCGTGAGGGCCGTATCATGGGTCTAAACATCCAAGGATATACCCTGTTCTGCGCAAGCGGAACAGATAGGTTAAGGGCATGTGTTATTGCTAGGAATAAGAATATTTGGATGCTACCAGGATTCTCTACTAGGGACCTAGTAGCAGTTCAGATTAAATATAATGAAGGCAAGAAGGAGAAAAGCTTGATTGCTTGCTCCGCCTATTTGCCTTACGATTCCGAGGAACCTCCACCAACAAGGGAATTTGAGGAACTCGTGAGTTATTGTGAGAAGAAGAACCTTCATCTCATTGTGGGGTGTGACTCCAATTGTCATCATACTTTATGGGGCAGCACCAACTGCAATGATAGAGGATTGGCGTTATCAGAATTTCTAAGCACTACAAGCTTGGAAATTCTGAATCGAGGAGATGAACCTACCTTCTGCAATAGCAGAAGGCTAGAAGTAATCGATATTACCCTGGGATCCATTGGAATCTCAGAGAATATTAAAGACTGGGAGGTCTCATCGGAACCCTCCCTGTCAGATCATAAACATATTATGTTCAAATTAAAGGGCTTAGTACCGGAACGCCTAATCAGGAACCCGAGGAGCACCAATTGGGACTCCTTTCGTTGGGACCTGAGAGGGAGGCTGGAACAGGGCCCAAAAATGAACATAACAGATGAGGCTGGATTGGGACTGATTGTAGGCTACCTGCAACAGGCTCTAATATCAGCCTATGAAAATAACTGCCCTCTCAGAACTGACAGAGTAGGTAAATCCACTCTAAGGTGGACATCCAGATTGGAAACCCTTAGAAGGGAGGTAAGACGGCTTTTCAATAAAAGTCGTAGAGAAAGAACTTC
>JAJKFL010000347.1:0-18477 GCA_021186555.1 Reticulitermes speratus
ATGGACACCTTGGAACACCCCATGCTCCCACATACCAGATATGGATTTCAGCAGCTGCGGAAATGGCACCTGGGTGCCCACAGTGCAGGCAGACTCTGAGGACACAATGGGGGCCAAACGTGGAAGACAACTTTCAGTTACAGCCACAATTGAACCCATATGAACGGTAAGTAGGACGTACTAATTGTGCTTCTTTGATATCAGTGCTACTGCATGTGTCAGCAGTGAACTGTGTGCAAGCTGTACTGCATTTATCACTAGTACACAAGTGGCATTAAGTTGTGGCTGCCTGCAAGCTTCCCGTACAAAACTGTTGAATGACAGCCTCTCTAAATGATACTTGAAGAACATACTGCCTCAATCTTCAAGGCAGAAGATGGAGGCAGTTAGTTCACCAAAAGCTTGTCCCCGTCAGATCTGACAAGGTCCAAATTACAAAAGTTACGTTTAGGAAAGTATATACATTACTTACAACGAAGTTTTTCACCAGTTTGTAAATTAACCATTTAAACGTGATGGTGACCACATGTAGATAGCCAGCCTGCATAAACACAAAACACTCTGCATTTCACACTCACAGTGTATTTTTTGTCCCATATCGGGTTGTCAGGATAAACAGTGATTTTTGCCCTATTCAGTACTTACTGGTTGGCCCTTCTCATGGAGTCTGTGATTGTTTTATAATGAGAGAGGAGCTGAATTTTATGTGGGGGTACCCACTGCACCATGAGTCCCCTGACTGTTACGGAGGTCCCACCAAACCTCCCCCCCCCCCCCACCAGGTTGCATTGCAAACAAAGTCAGGGACGTGTGCAAGTTGCTCTTGGTTAAAGCCCCGACAGCCATGCAACAACATTCCCCCCCCCCCCCAACCAAGAAAAGAAAACTCTTGTGTAAGAAAATGTCTGCTTATACACATAAGGTTTCCTTATTACAAACCCAGTGATGCGTTCAGTGTACATGTATGGCTGAAGGGACCATGGGACGTTGACTTGTTTCTCACAAGTCTCGGCGCTTAGCTCTGTGCTTGTTTGGTTGGTGTGAGTCGAGCATCAAGAAACCGTACCAGTCGTCTGATGTGCTGCAACTCTGAGGCACAGATTGTAGCCACGCCAAGATAAGGCAACAAGAGTGGAAGCAACACTCCTGCCCCCAAGCACCCACTGGATGCAGCCTTGTGACAAAAATAATTGCGCCCAGCAACATGCATGCCGGCAAGGCAGTCCCCAAGGCTGAGCGCACAGCAAACCAGCATCTAATGTGTGCAGTACAACTGAGGACACAATGATGTCGCTACATTGTGGCAAATCATGACCGGACTGCGGACAGCAGGCATGGTGGACAACCGTCTTGGCATCAAGATCTGAAAGACGTCTGTGGTGTGGTCATACAAACATATGGAGTTCCCTTCATTTTATGTGCAATGCAATTTTCTTGTCCCTACTCATGTGACCGCATTGTCCTTTGAGATGTGGCTCCAAAGTGGAAGACACGTAGGTCTTTCAGTGCAGCCTACGTCACTGGTCAGCCGAATGCAGAGTTGCTTAGTGTTATAGCAGTGGTACATACAGTTATCAATAGTGTTTCAAGGGTTCAGTGTAATCCGCAATGCTACATTCATACTTTCCTGTTTTATCATGAATGTCGGTGTTGTTATATGTTTCAATTTTCTAGCTATACAGCAGTCAGCTTTACCAGTCAGAATTCCTTCCAGTTGCACATACCCTTAAACATTGTTTAATTTGATATATGAATAAAGGATACCTACAAGGGTATGAGCATTAACAAAATTTTCAAACTTCTGTCCTCATCAGAAAGCTTTATCCCTGTTAGCACGGCAGTGAAGAGGCAAGCGGTCAGGGGGAAAGCACAGTGCATGCAGCTGAACATTTTTCTTACTGAAGCTGATTCTACTGAAAAGACTAATCTATAATTTTTCTCCTAGGTGTGACGTACAGTACACAGAAGACATCCGTGCATGCACAGATCAAACAGATCAGGACGTTTGCAATATGAGGTGAGTTTTTTCTCAGTGCAGTGAACTGTGCAGTTTATGGCATTAGCATGGCTCACTGCTGCACCACCTCACTCCTTGACATGCAGTGCAATAAATGAATTGTAAACGCTTGCAGATAAATGCCAGACTGGCAGCATTAAAGTTGAGACTTGACATGAAATTGAAGTTTTAGTCCCGTCCACACTACAGTGATTTATGTACAAAGCAAATAGAAATTTATTGTAATGTACAGAATGCCCCCTATGAATGTCCTGTTCACAAATTTTTTCCACTTTATGGTACATGCTCTGTCTTTCTCCCCCCATCACTTGACTGATAACCCTTCTTACATCAGATACAGAGTGTCGGGAGCTATCTATAGCCTCCACCAATAAATTGCTTGATAAGTATTTGATGGAAATGCCCTTGACAAATTTTGGACAATTTTTAATTTGGGGAAAAAGGCAGTCTTATGGGCAACAAATAACGTGCTTCCATAGCTGCATTGAAATTGAATTGGTGAAGTATTACCAACAGGGGGAAAGTACCTTATTTTTCATTACAGACACTAAAATTGTGTGTTATATTTGCTCAATAAGAATTATTTTGACACTTTCCTGCCAATGTCTCTGTATGTAAGTGTTCCATGTGCCTGCCCATTTAGACTTTCAAAACATTAACATATTCACGAAAATTTGGTAAAGTTTATCCTTAACATGGAAGAGACAACCCACTCATATGAAAATTGAATTTCAAGTATCAGTAATACCATCTTGAATGCACTAACTTCTGAGGTTGGCTGACAATTTCACCTAAAACTGGATTGTGAAATCGTATTTAGTACAAACCTTCGATAAATATAAAACTATTGTTCAGGTTTATGTAATAGAATTTAAAATCAGAGTGTCATGTGAGGCATCAGATATAACTGTGGGTCAAGTTACAAGCATTTTTATGTATTTCAAGTTTAATCTTCAGAACATACTGTACAGTATGTTTTTAAGAAGTTATAAATTTTTTGTCAGAAGTCTTGGAAAAAATAAATGATCTTAGATGTGGTGCAAATGGGAGTAAAGGAACATACTTTGGGCCGTATGCAAGACCAAGGGTCCGAAACTTCCTTCGCTGACATTTTAAAGGGCTACGATAGTAGTGCACATGTGCTTTTGTGCAGTGTGGCTGTAATTCCACTGATGTTGCCAACATTGTTAGATGTATCATGCCTGAAATTTTTGATAACATCACAATTTTTAAGTTTCTGTTCTTAATTCTGTCTCTTTGGAAAGTATGTTTTGAGTTAAAATTTTGTGACAAACATCTTTTGTGTGTACAGGAACAGAGGCAACAGGAGGGGGTCCGGGTTTTAGTAAGTCGAATACATGGGCAGGCCCTGGTACAGCCCATGCTTCAACACCAATATGGGTTTCACCCCTGTGGATACGGCACCTGGGTGCCCACAGTGCAGGCAACACTGGACTGCACAACAACTATAAAGGGCCAATCGTGGAAGACAACTTCAGTTGCAGCCACAATTGAACCCATATGAACGGTAAGTAGGACGACAATTGTGCTTCTTTGATATCAGTGCTACTGCATGGTCACATGAACTGTGTCAAGCCTGTACTGCATTTTTCACTACTAAAAGCAAGCGGCTTAAAGTGGCTGCCTGCAAGCTTCCTGTACAAAACTTTAGACAGCCTTCTAAATTATACTGAAGAACCCTACTGCCCCCCCAATCTTCAAGGGAAAAAAGGAGGCAGTTAGTTCACCAAAAGCTTTTCCCTGTCAATCTAAAAGGGCCAAATTACAAATTTACATTTTTGGAATGAATACATAATTACAACAATTTTTTTAACATTTGTAAATTGACCATTGAAATGATGGGACGACCACATGTAGATCCAGCCTCATAAACACAAATCACTTGCATTTTACCTCACATGTATTTTTTTTCCCATATGTTGTCAGGATAAACATGATTTTTGCCCCATTCAGTACTTACGGGTTTGGGCCCCTTTTCATGGGTCTGTGATTGTTTATAAAGAGAGAGACTGAATTTATGGGGGTACCCACTGCCACCATGAGTCCCCTGACTGTTACGGAGGTCCCACCAAACTCCCCCCCCCCCCTCCTCCACCAGGTTGCATGCAAACAAAGTCAGTGGACTGGTCAAGTGCTCTTGGTTAAAGCCCCAGACAGCCATGCAACAACATTCCCCCCCCACCCCCCCCCCAACCAAGAAAAGAAAACTCTTGTTGTAAGAAAATGTCTTGCTTATACACAAAGGTTTCCTTATTACAAACCCAGTGATGCGTTCATGTACATGTATGGCTGAAGGGACCATGGGACGTTGACTTGTTTCTCACAAGTCTCGGCGCTTAGCTCTGTGCTTTTTGGTTGGTGTGATCGAGCATCAAGAAACCGTACCAGTCGTCTGATGTGCTGCAACTCTGAGGCACAGATTGTAGCCACGCCAAGATAAGGCAACAAGAGTGGAAGCAACACTCCTGCCCCCAAGCACCCACTGGATGCAGCCTTGTGACAAAAATAATTGCGCCCAGCAACATGCATGCCGGCAAGGCAGTCCCCAAGGCTGAGCGCACAGCAAACCAGCATCTAATGTGTGCATACAACTGAGGACACAATTATGTCGCTACATTGTGGCAAATCATGACCGGACTGCGGACAGCAGGCATGGTGGACAACCGTCTTGGCATCAAGATCTGAAAGACAGTCTGTGGTGTGGTCCATACAAACTATGGAGTTTCCCTTCATTATGTGCAATGCAATTTTCTTGTCTCTACTCATGTGACCGCATTGTCTTTGAGATGTGCTCCAAAGTGAAGACACGTAGTCTTTCAGTGCAGCCTACGTCACTGGTCAGCCGAATGCAGAGTTGCTTAGTGTTATAGCAGTGGTACATACAGTTATCAATAGTGTTTAAGGTTCATGTAATCCGCAATGCTACATATCATACTTTCCTGTTTTATCATGAATGTCGGTGTTGTTATATGTTTCAATTTTCTAGCTATACAGCAGTCAGCTTTACCAGTCAGAATTCCTTCCAGTTGCACATACCTTAAACATTGTTTAATTTGATATATGAATATGATACCTACAAGGTTATGAGCATTAACAAAATTTTCAAACTTCTGTCCTCATCAGAAAACTTTATCCTTTTAGCTGGCAGTGAAGAGCAAGGTAGGTAAGCACAGGGATGAAGCTGATTCATACTGCAAAATGACTAACTAAAATTTTTTCTCCTAGGTGTGATGTACAGTAACAGAAGAGCATCCGTGGCATGCACAGTATCAAACAGATCAGGACGTTGTGCAATATGAGGTGAGTTTTGTCTCATGAGTGAACGTACAGTATTATGGCATTAGCATGGCTCACTGCTGCACCACCTCACTCCTTGACATGCAGTGCACATAAGATGAATTGTAAACGCTTGCAGATAAATGCCAGACTGCAGCATTAAGTTGAGACTTGACATGAATGTGAAGTTTCTAGCCTGTCCACACTACAGTGATTTATGTACAAAGCAAATAGAAATTTTATTGTAATGTACAGAATGCCCATATGAATGTCCTGTCCAACATTTTTCCACTTATGTTACTATGCTTCTGCTTCTACCCCCATCACTGACTGATAACCTCTTCTTACATCAGATACAGAGTGTCTGGTAGCTAGTCTATAGCCTCCACCAAGTAAATTGCTTGATAAGTATTTGGATGGAAATGCCCCTTGACAAATTTTGGACATATTTATAATTTGGGAAAAAGGCATCTATGGCAACAAATAACGTGTATCCATACTGCAATTGCAAATTGAATGTGTGAAGTAATTACACAGACAGGGAATGTACCTTATTTGTTTCATTACAGACACTAAAACTGTGTGTTATATTTGCTCAATAAGAATTATTTTGACACTTTCCTGCCACATGTCTCTGTATGTAGTTGTCCAGTGCCTGCTATTTAGACCTTTCAAAACATGTGAACAATATTCACAAATTTGGTAAAGTATTATCCTTAAACACGGAAGAGACAACCCACTCATATGATATGAATTTCAAGATCAGTAATACCATCCTGAATGGACTAACTTCTGAGGTTGGGGTGACAATTTCGCCTAATTCTGGATTGTGAAATCGTATTTAGTACTAGACTTCGATAAATATGAAAACTAATGTTCAGTTATGTATATAGAATTTAAAATCAGAGTGTCATGTGAGGCATCAGATATAACTCTGGGGCAAGTTACAAGCATTTTTATGTATTCAATTTAATCTTGAGAACATATTGTATAAATTATGTGAGAAAGTTATGATTTTGTGTCAGAAGTCTTGGAAAAAAATAATGATCTTAGATGTGTGCAAATGGTAGTAAAGGAACATAACTTCGGCCGATGTAAGACCAAAGGATCCGAAACTTCCTTCGCTGACATTTAAAGGTCTAGCGATAGTAGTGCACATGTTGCTTTTGTACAGTGTGGTGGTAATGTCCACTGATGCTGCCACATTGTTAGATGTATCATGCCTGAAATGTTTGATAACATCACAATTTTAAGTTGCTGTTCTTAATTCTAGTCTCTTGGAAAGTATGTCTGAGTTAAAATTTTGTGACTAGAACATCTGTTGTGTCACAGGAACAGCAGGCAACAGAAGTGGTGGCCGAATATTTGATATGTCAAGTACTATGGGCAGGCCGGAACAGCCCAAGCTCCACACACCAGATATGGATTTCAGCAGCTGTGGATATCGGCACCTGGTGCCCACAGTGCAGGCAGACACTGGACTGCACAACAACTATATGGGGCCAATCGTGGAAGACAACTTTCAGTTGCAGCCACAATTGAACCCATATGAACGGTAAGTAGGACGTACTAATTGTGCTTCTTTGAATATCAGTGCTACTGCATGTGGTCAGCATGAACTGTGTGCAAGCCTGTACTAGCATTTATCACTACTACGCAAGCGCATTAAGTTGTGGCTGCCTGCAAGCTTCCTGTACAAAACTGTTGAATGACAGCCTCTCTAAATGATACATGAAGAACATACTGCCTCAATCTTCAAGGTAGAAGATGGAGGCAGTTAGTTCACCAAAAGCTTGTCCCTGTCAGATCTAAGAAGGTCCAAATTACAAAATTTACATTTAGGAATGTATATACATTACTTACAACGAAGTTTTTCAACAGTTTGTAAATTGACCATTGAAATGATGGCACTGACCACATGTAGATAGCCAGCCTGCATAAACACAAATCACTGCATTTCACACTCACAGTGTATTTTTTGTCCCATATGGTTGTCAGGATAAACAGTGATTTTTGCCCTATTCAGTACTTACTGGTTGGCCCTTCTCATGGAGTCTGTGATTGTTTATAATGAAGAGGAGCTGAATTTTATTGGGGTACCCACTGCCACCATGAGTCCCCTGACTGTTACGGAGTCCCACCAAACTCTCCCCCCCCCTCCCCCACCAGGTTGCATTGCAAACAAAGTCAGTGGACGTGTCAAGTTGCTCTTGGTTAAAGCCCCAGACAGCCATGCAACAACATTCCCCCCCCCCCCCAACCAAGAAAAGAAAACTCTTGTTGTAAGAAAATGTCTGCTTATACACACAAGGTTTCCTTATTACAAACCCAGTGATGCTTCAGTGTACATGTATGGCTGAAGGGACCATGGGACGTTGACTTGTTTCTCACAAGTCTCGGCGCTTAGCTCTGTGCTTTTTGGTTGGTGTGAGTCGAGCAATCAAGAAACCGTACCAGTCGTCTGATGTGCTGCAACTCTGAGGCACAGATTGTAGCCACGCCAAGATAAGGCAACAAGAGTGGAAGCAACACTCCTGCCCCCAAGCACCCACTGGATGCAGCCTTGTGACAAAAATAATTGCGCCCAGCAACATGCATGCCGGCAAGGCAGTCCCCAAGCTGAGCGCACAGCAAACCAGCATCTAATGTGTGCAGTACAACTGAGGACACAATGATGTCGCACATTGTGGCAAATCATGACCGGACTGCGGACAGCAGGCATGGTGGACAACCGTCTTGGCATCAAGATCTGAAAGACTCTGTGGTGTGGTCATACAAACATATGGAGTTCCCTTCATTTATGTGCAATGCAATTTTCTTGTCTCTACTCATGTGACCCGCATTGTCTTTGAGATGTGGCTCCAAAGTGAAAGACACGTAGTCTTTCAATGCAGCCTACGTCACTGTCTTGTCAGCCGAATGCAGAGTTGCTTAGTGTTAAGCAGTGGTACATACAGTTATCAATAGAGTTTGAAGGGTTCAGTGTAATCCCAATGCTACATTCATACTTCCTGTTTTATCATGAATGTCGGTGTTGTTATATGTTTCAATTTTCTAGCTATACAGCAGTCAGCTTTACCAGTCAGAATTCCTTCCAGTTGCACATACATTAAACATTGTTTAATTTGATATATGAATATGGATACCTACAAGGGTTATGAGCATTAACAAAATTTGCAAACTTGCTGTCCTCATCAGAAAACTTTATCCCTATTCAGCGGCGTGAGAGAGCGGTCAAGGGGAAGCACAGTGCTCAGCGAATTTTCTTAGCTGATTCTTACTGCAAAATGACTAACCTATAAATTTTTCTCCTAGGTGTGCGTACAGTACACAGAAGAGCATCCGTGCATGCACAGTATCAAACAGATCAGGACGTTGTGCAATATGAGGTGAGTTTTGTCTCAGTGCAGTGAACTGTCAGTATTATGGCATTAGCATGGCTCACTGCTGCACCACCTCACTCCTTGACATGCAGTGCAATAAGATGAATTGTAAACGCTTGCAGATAAATGCCAGACTGGCAGCATTAAGTTGAACTTGACATGAAATGTAGAAGTTCTAGCCTGTCCACACTACAGTGATTTATGTACAAAGCAAATAGAAATTTATTGTAATGTACAGAATGCCCTATGAATGTCCTGTCCACATTTTTCCACTTTATGTACTACGATGCTCTGTCTTTCTACCCCATCACTTGACTGATAACCTCTTCTTACATCAGATACAGAGTGTCGTAACTAGTCTATAGCCTCCACCAAGTAAATTGCTTGATAAGTATTGAGATGGAAATGCCCCTTGACAAATTTGGACATATTTATAATTTGGGAAAAAGGCATCTTATGGACAACAAATAACGTGCTTCCATATTGCATTCAAATTGAATTGTGTGAAGTATTACACAGACAGGGAATGTACCTTATTTGTTTCATTACAGACACTAAAACTTGTGTTTATATTTGCTCAATAAAATTATTTTGACACTTTCCTGCCACATTGTCTCTGTATGTATGTGTCCATGTGCCTGCTATTTAGACTTTCAAAACATGTGAACAATATTCACAAAATTTGGTAAAGTATTATCCTTAAACACGGAAGAGACAACCCACTCATATGATATTGAATTTCAAGATCAGTAATACCATCCTGAATGGACTAACTTCTGAGTTGGCGTGACAATTTCGCCTAATTCTGGATTGTGAAATCGTATTTAGTACTAGACTTTCGATAAATATGAAAACTATGTTCAGGTTATGTATATAGAATTTAAAATCAAGTGTCATGTGAGGCATCAGATATAACTGTAGGGCAAGTTACAAGCATTTTTATGTATTTCAAGTTTAATCTTGAGAACATATTGTATAAGTATGCTAGAAAAGTTATGATTTTGTGTCAGAAGTCTGGAAAAAATAGATGATCTTAGATGTGTGCAAATGGTAGTAAAGGAACATACTTCGGGCCGTATGAAGACCAAAGGATCCGAAACTTTCCTTCGCTGACATTTAAAGGTCTAGCGATAGTAGTGCACATGTGCTTTTGTACAGTGTGGTGTAATGTCCACTGATGTGCCAACATTGTTAGATGTATCATGCCTGAAATGTTTGATAACATCACAATTTTTAAGTTGCTGTTCTTAATTCTGTCTCTTGGAAAGTATGTCTGAGTTAAAATTTTGTGACTAGAACATCTGTTGTGTCTACAGGAACAGCAGGCAACAGAAGTGGTGGCCGAATTTGAGTATGTCAAGTACTATGGGCAGGCCGTGGAACAGCCCATGCTCCACACACCAGATATGGATTTCAGCAGCTGTGGATACGGCACCTGGGTGCCCACAGTGCAGGCAGACACTGGACTGCACAACAACTATATGGGGCCAATCGTGGAAGACAACTTTCAGTTGCAGCCACAATTGAACCCATATGAACGGTAAGTAGGACGTACTAATTGTGCTTCTTTGATATCAGTGCTACTGCATGTGGTCAGCAGTGAACTGTGTGCAAGCCTGTACTGCATTTATCACTACTACGCAAGCGGCATTAAGTTGTGGCTGCCTGCAAGCTTCCTGTACAAAACTGTTGAATGACAGCCTCTCTAAATGATACTTGAAGAACATACTGCCTCAATCTTCAAGGTAGAAGATGGAGGCAGTTAGTTCACCAAAAGCTTGTCCCTGTCAGATCTAAGAAGGTCCAAATTACAAAATTTACATTTAGGAATGTATATACATTACTTACAACGAAGTTTTTCAACAGTTTGTAAATTGACCATTGAAATGATGGCACTGACCACATGTAGATAGCCAGCCTGCATAAACACAAATCACTCTGCATTTCACACTCACAGTGTATTTTTTGTCCCATATGGTTGTCAGGATAAACAGTGATTTTTGCCCTATTCAGTACTTACTGGTTGGCCCTTCTCATGGAGTCTGTGATTGTTTATAATGAGAGAGGAGCTGAATTTTATTGGGGGTACCCACTGCCACCATGAGTCCCCTGACTGTTACGGAGGTCCCACCAAACTCTCCCCCCCCTCCCCACCAGGTTGCATTGCAAACAAAGTCAGTGGACGTGTTCAAGTTGCTCTTGGTTAAAGCCCCAGACAGCCATGCAACAACATTCCCCCCCCCCCCCCCCCCCCCCAACCAAAAAAGAAAACTCTTGTTGTAAGAAAATGTCTCGCTTATACACACAAGGTTTCCTTATTACAAACCCAGTGATGCGTTCAGTGTACATGTATGGCTGAAGGGACCATGGGACGTTGACTTGTTTCTCACAAGTCTCGGCGCTTAGCTCTGTGCTTGTTTGGTTGGTGTGAGTCGAGCATCAAGAAACCGTACCAGTCGTCTGATGTGCTGCAACTCTGAGGCACAGATTGTAGCCACGCCAAGATAAGGCAACAAGAGTGGAAGCAACACTCCTGCCCCCAAGCACCCACTGGATGCAGCCTTGTGACAAAAATAATTGCGCCCAGCAACATGCATGCCGGCAAGGCAGTCCCCAAGGCTGAGCGCACAGCAAACCAGCATCTAATGTGTGCAGTACAACTGAGGACACAATGATGTCGCTACATTGTGGCAAATCATGACCGGACTGCGGACAGCAGGCATGGTGGACAACCGTCTTGGCATCAAGATCTGAAAGACGTCTGTGGTGTGGTCATACAAACATATGGAGTTCCCTTCATTTTATGTGCAATGCAATTTTCTTGTCTCTACTCATGTGACCGCATTGTCTTTGAGATGTGGCTCCAAAGTGGAAGACACGTAGGTCTTTCATGCAGCCTACGTCACTGGTCAGCCGAATGCAGAGTTGCTTAGTGTTATAGCAGTGGTACATACAGTTATCAATAGTGTTTCAAGGGTTCAGTGTAATCCGCAATGCTACATTCATACTTTCCTGTTTTATCATGAATGTCGGTGTTGTTATATGTTTCAATTTTCTAGCTATACAGCAGTCAGCTTTACCAGTCAGAATTCCTTCCAGTTGCACATACATTTAAACATTGTTTAATTTGATATATGAATATGGATACCTACAAGGGTTATGAGCATTAACAAAATTTTCAAACTTACTGTCCTCATCAGAAAACTTTATCCCTTTTAGCGTGGGGGTGAAGAGGCAAGGTGGTAAGGGGGGAAGCTGATTCATACTGCAAAATGACTAACCTATAAATTTTTCTCCTAGGTGTGACGTACAGTACACAGAAGAGCATCCGTGGCATGCACAGTATCAAACAGATCAGGACGTTGTGCAATATGAGGTGAGTTTTGTCTCAGTGCAGTGAACTGTGCAGTATTATGGCATTAGCATGGCTCACTGCTGCACCACCTCACTCCTTGACATGCAGTGCAATAAGATGAATTGTAAACGCTTGCAGATAAATGCCAGACTGGCAGCATTAAGTTGAAGACTTGACATGAAATGTAAAGTTCTAGCCTGTCGACACTACAGTGATTTATGTACAAAGCAAATAGAAATTTATTGTAATGTACAGAATGCCCATATGAATGTCCTGTGCGCACATTTTTCCACTTTATGTTACGATGCTTCTGCCTTTCTTACCCCCATCACTTGACTGATAACCTCTTCTTACATCAGATACAGAGTGTCGTAACTAGTCTATAGCCTCCACCAAGTAAATTGCTTGATAAGTATTTGGATGGAAATGCCCCTTGACAAATTTTGGACATATTTATAATTTGGGGAAAAAGGCATCTTATGGCAACAAATAACGTGCTTCCATACTGCATTCAAATTGAATTGTGTGAAGTATTACACAGACAGGGAATGTACCTTATTTGTTTCATTACAGACACTAAAACTGTGTGTTATATTTGCTCAATAAGAATTATTTTGACACTTTCCTGCCACATTGTCTCTGTATGTATGTGTCCATGTGCCTGCTATTTAGACTTTCAAAACATGTGAACAATATTCACAAAATTTGGTAAAGTATTATCCTTAAACACGGAAGAGACAACCCACTCATATGATATTGAATTTCAAGGATCAGTAATACCATCCTGAATGGACTAACTTCTGAGGTTGGCGTGACAATTTCGCCTAATTCTGGATTGTGAAATCGTATTTAGTACTAGACTTTCGATAAATATGAAAACTATGTTCAGGTTATGTATATAGAATTTAAAATCAGAGTGTCATGTGAGGCATCAGATATAACTGTAGGGCAAGTTACAAGCGTTTTTATGTATTTCAAGTTTAATCTTGAGAACATATTGTATAAGTATGTTGAGAAAGTTATGATTTTGTGTCAGAAGTCTTGGAAAAAATAGATGATCTTAGATGTGTGCAAATGGTAGTAAAGGAACATACTTCGGGCCGTATGCAAGACCAAAGGATCCGAAACTTCCTTCGCTGACATTTAAAGGTCTAGCGATAGTAGTGCACATGTGCTTTTGTACAGTGTGGCTGTAATGTCCACTGATGTTGCCAACATTGTTAGATGTATCATGCCTGAAATGTTTGATAACATCACAATTTTTAAGTTGCTGTTCTTAATTCTGTCTCTTGGAAAGTATGTCTGAGTTAAAATTTTGTGACTAGAACATCTGTTGTGTCTACAGGAACAGCAGGCAACAGAAGTGGTGGCCGAATTTGAGTATGTCAAGTACTATGGGCAGGCCCTGGAACAGCCCATGCTCCACACACCAGATATGGATTTCAGCAGCTGTGGATACGGCACCTGGTGCCCACAGTGCAGGCAGACACTGGACTGCACAACAACTATATGGGGCCAATCGTGGAAGACAACTTTCAGTTGCAGCCACAATTGAACCCATATGAACGGTAAGTAGGACGTACTAATTGTGCTTCTTTGATATCAGTGCTACTGCATGTGGTCAGCAGTGAACTGTGTGCAAGCCTGTACTGCATTTTATCACTACTACGCAAGCGGCATTAAGTTGTGGCTGCCTGCAAGCTTCCTGTACAAAACTGTTGAATGACAGCCTCTCTAAATGATACTTGAAGAACATACTGCCTCAATCTTCAAGGTAGAAGATGGAGGCAGTTAGTTCACCAAAAGCTTGTCCCTGTCAGATCTAAGAAGGTCCAAATTACAAAATTTACATTTAGGAATGTATATACATTACTTACAACGAAGTTTTTCAACAGTTTGTAAATTGACCATTGAAATGATGGCACTGACCACATGTAGATAGCCAGCCTGCATAAACACAAATCACTCTGCATTTCACACTCACAGTGTATTTTTTGTCCCATATGGTTGTCAGGATAAACAGTGATTTTTGCCCTATTCAGTACTTACTGGTTGGCCCTTCTCATGGAGTCTGTGATTGTTTATAATGAGAGAGGAGCTGAATTTTATGTGGGGTACCCACTGCCACCATGAGTCCCCTGACTGTTACGGAGGTCCCACCAAACTCTCCCCCCCCTCCCCACCAGGTTGCATTGCAAACAAAGTCAGTGGACGTGTGTCAAGTTGCTCTTGGTTAAAGCCCCGACAGCCATGCAACAACATTTTTCCCCACCCCCCCCTCCAACCAAGAAAAGAAAACTCTTGTCGTAAGAAAATGTCCGCTTATACACATAAGGTTTCCTTATTACAAACCCAGTGATGCGTTCAGTGTACATGTATGGCTGAAGGGACCATGGGACGTTGACTTGTTTCTCACAAGTCTCGGCGCTTAGCTCTGTGCTTGTTTGGTTGGTGTGAGTCGAGCATCAAGAAACCGTACCAGTCGTCTGATGTGCTGCAACTCTGAGGCACAGATTGTAGCCACGCCAAGATAAGGCAACAAGAGTGGAAGCAACACTCCTGCCCCCAAGCACCCACTGGATGCAGCCTTGTGACAAAAATAATTGCGCCCAGCAACATGCATGCCGGCAAGGCAGTCCCCAAGGCTGAGCGCACAGCAAACCAGCATCTAATGTGTGCAGTACAACTGAGGACACAATGATGTCGCTACATTGTGGCAAATCATGACCGGACTGCGGACAGCAGGCATGGTGGACAACCGTCTTGGCATCATGATCTGAAAGACGTCTGTGGTGTGGTCATACAAGCATATGGAGTTCCCTTCATTTTATGTGCAATGCAATTTTCTTGTCTCTACTCATGTGACCGCATTGTCTTTGAGATGTGGCTCCAAAGTGAAAGACACGTAGGTCTTTCAATGCAGCCTACGTCACTGTCTTGTCAGCCGAATGCAGAGTTGCTTAGTGTTACAGCAGTGGTACATACAGTTATCAATAGAGTTTGAAGGGTTCAGTGTAATCCACAATGGTACATTCATACTTTCCTGTTTTATCATGAATGTCGGTGTTGTTATATGTTTCAATTTTCTAGCTATACAGCAGTCAGCTTTACCAGTCAGAATTCCTTCCAGTTGCACATACACTTAAACATTGTTTAATTTGATATATGAATATGGATACCTACAAGGGTTATGAGCATTAACAAAATTTTCAAACTTGCTGTCCTCATCAGAAAGCTTTATCCCTGTTAGCACGGCGGTGAAGAGGCAAGCTGGTCAGGGGGAAAGCACAGTGCATGCAGCTGAACATTTTTCTTACTGAAGCTGATTACTACTGCAAAATGACTAATCTATAATTTTTTCTCCTAGGTGTGACGTACAGTACACAGAAGAGCATCCGTGGCATGCACAGTATCAACAGATCAGGACGTTGTGCAATATGAGGTGAGTTTTGTCTCAGTGCAGTGAACTGTGCAGTATTATGGCATTAGCATGGCTCACTGCTGCACCACCTCACTCCTTGACATGCAGTGCAATAAGATGAATTGTAAACGCTTGCAGATAAATGCCAGACTGGCAGCATTAAGTTGAAACTTGACATGAAATGTAAGTTCTAGCCTGTCGACACTACAGTGATTTATGTACAAAGCAAATAGAAATTTATTGTAATGTACAGAATGCCCGTATGAATGTCCTGTTCACACATTTTTCCACTTTATGTTATACGCTTCTGCTTTCTCCCCCCATCACTTACTGATAACCTCTTCTTACATCAGATACAGAGTGTCTGGTAACTAGTCTATAGCCTCCACCAAGTAAATTGCTTGATAAGTATTGAGATGGAAATGCCCCTTGACAAATTTTGGACATATTTATAATTTGGGGAAAATGCACTCTTATGGACAACAAATAACGTGCTTCCATATTGCATTCAAATTGAATTGTGTGAAGTATTACACAGACAGGGAATGTACCTTATTTGTTTCATTACAGACACTAAAACTGTGTGTTATATTTGCTCAATAAGAATTATTTTGACACTTTCCTGCCACATTGTCTCTGTAGTATGTGTCCATGTGCCTGTTATTTAGACTTTCAAAACATGTGAACAATATTCACAAAATTTGGTAAAGATTATCCTTAAACATGGAAGAGACAACCCACTCAAAATGATATTGAATTTCAAGGATCAGTAATACCATCTTGAATGCACTAACTTCTGAGGTTGGCGTGACAATTTCACCTAATTCTGGATTGTGAAATCGTATTTAGTACTAGACTTTCGATAAATATGAAAACTTTGTTCAGGTTATGTATATAGAATTTAAAATCAGAGTGTCATGTGAGGCACGAGATAAACTGTGGGGCAAGTTACAAGCATTTTTATGTATTTCAAGTTTAATCTTAGAAACATATTGTATAAGTATGTTGAGAAAGTTATGATTTTGTGTCAGAAGTCTTGGAAAAAATAATGATCTTAGATGTGTGCAAATGGTAGTAAAGGAACATACTTCGGGCCGTATGCAAGACCAAAGGATCCGAAACTTCCTTCGCTGACATTTAAAGGTTAGCGATAGTAGTGCACATGTGCTTTTGTCAGTGTGGCTGTAATGTCCACTGATGTTGCCAACATTGTTAGATGTATCATGCCTGAAATGTTTGATAACATCACAATTTTTAAGTTGCTGTTCTTAATTCTGTCCCCTTGGAAAGTATGTCTGAGTTAAAATTTTGTGACTAGAACATCTTTTATGTCTACAGGAACAGCAGGCAACAGAAGTGGTGGCCGAATTTGAGTATGTCGAGTACTATGGGCAGGCCCTGGAACAGCCCATGCTCCACACACCAGATATGGATTTCAGCAGCTGTGGATATGGCACCTGGGTGCCCACAGTGCAGGCAGACACTGGACTGCACAACAACTATATGGGGCCAATCGTGGAAGACAACTTTCAGTTGCAGCCACAATTGAACCCATATGAACGGGTAAGTAGGACGTACTAATTGTGCTTCTTTGATATCAGTGTTACTGCATGTGGTCAGCAGTGAACTGTGTGCAAGCCTGTACTGCATTTATCACTACTACGCAAGCGGCATTAAGTTGTGGCTGCCTGCAAGCTTCCTGTACAAAAGTATTGAATGAAGCATCTCTAAATGATACTTGAGGAACATACTGCCTCTTCTTCAAGGTAGAAGATGAGGCTGTTAGTTCACCAAAAGTTTGTCAACCAACTGACAGACAACATGCTGTCAGGTTTAAGAAGGTCGAATTACAAATGTTACAGTTAGGAAATTATGTACATTACCTACATTAACTTTTTTCAACAGTTTGTAAATTAACCATTTAAATCATGGTGCTGACCACATGTAGAGAGACCGCCTGCATAAACACAAAACACTCTGCATTTCTCCTGCACATTGTATTTTTTCGTTCCGTATGATTATCACTATAAACAGTGATATTTTTCCTGCACATCATTTATTGTTGGTTTTCCTAATGGAGGCGGTTACATAGGTCTCATCAAACTGACTCCCACAGTACCAGGTCACAAACGCTGTCAGTGTACTGGTTGAGTCCTTCTAGGTTCAAGCCCTAGATAGCCATGCAATCACACTTCTCTTCACCCCCCCCCCCCCCCTCCTCCTTCACAAACCAAGAAAAGAAAAAGTCGTGTTCATAAACATAAGGTTTTCTTATCACAAACCCAGTGATCATTCAATGAACATGTATGGCTACTACTGCGACGACACGATGTTGGCTTGCATTTGGCTCAATATCCGCCCTTAACTCTGGTGTTTGGTTGGGGTGATTGCGACCATAGAGAAACAATGCAGTTCTTCCGATATGCAACTCTGTGGTGCAGTGTCCAGGCAGCTACACAAGTTGTAGCTGCACCAAGATAAGGCGACAAATGTGGAAGCAACAGTCTGGGCCCCCAAGCAACCGCTGGATGCAACCTTGTGTCAGAAGTAATTGCGCCTGGCAGGATGCACGCCACCACGGCAGTCCCCAATATCGAGCACACAGCATGCCAGCTTCTAGCGTTAGCAGTGCAATTGAGCACACAATGATGTCACTGCATTGTGTGACACATCATGACTGGACTGGGTACTGCAGACGTGGTGGATGACTGTCTTGGCGTCATCATCTGATAGATGTCTGTGGTGTGGACATAGGAGTATACGTGCCTACCTTCACTTTATGTGCAGTGTAATTTTCTTGTCTCTACTCAAGTGACCCCATTTGCTTTGAGATGTGGCTCCAAAGTGGAAGACACGTAGGTGTTTCACTGTAGCCTATGTCACTGGTCAACTGAATGCAGAGTTGCTTAGTGTTATAGCAGTGGTACATACAGTTATCAGTGGAGTTTCAATGGTTCAGTGTAATCCACAAGGGTACATTCATACAATACTGTTCTGACACGAA
>JAJKFL010000348.1:0-10376 GCA_021186555.1 Reticulitermes speratus
CAAAAGAAAACTTTCTATAAATTGGGTGATCTATATAAACCCAAAAATAAAATTTTGTAATTTTAAAAAAAATTTTTTTTGAAAATTTTCTTTTTAAATAAAAACCTAAAAAATTTTAAAGGTTCTCGGGAAGTTAATTTTTAAGGCCCAATTTTTAAAACTTAAATTTCCCCAAAATCAATTTTAAGTTTCCTAATGTTTATTTATATTACCAACATATTTGTTTTAAAATATATTTTTTTTCTTAACGTAGTATTATTTTTAGCTTTAACGCAAAACTTTTTTTAAAATTTAAACCAAAAAAGGGAAAATTAAAACCCATAAAGAAGCTCGTTTTTAAAACCTTTCCCTTTTTAAAAAAATAATTTTGTTTTTTTAAAAAAATTTTTTCAATTTACGTTTAGAAGCTGAAAAAGCTTAAAAATTTTAAATGTGTTTCCGAAAAGTCTTCTAAGAACTAAATTTTTACAAAAATATTAATCCTATTTCAAAATACTAAAAAAGCCTAGTTTTTTTTCCTCTTTTTGATCTCAACATATGAGACAATTTTTTACTCTAAAAGGGAGATATTAGTAGCTAAATTTGCAAAAATTTTTGTTTTTCCCCTTAAAACCAAGAAATACACATATTAAACAAAACTATTAGACAGCTGGGGGGACTTTCCTAAATTATAAAACATAATTTTTTCGGTAAGTTAAATTTTTTTAATTTCCTTTTTTAGAACGAAAACGCTTAAAAATTTCAAATGTGTTTTTCCGAACGTAAAAGTCTAAGAACTAAATTTTAGTAAAATATCCATTATTCCTATTGTCAAGATTCCAAAGAACTCCATAGTTGTATTTCACTCTTTCTGATTACCAACATATGAACACAATATTTAATCGTAAAGCAATGAAAATTTACCGAAACGCAGTAGAAAATATGCAGTTTTAATATGAAAAATTCGTTTTTTACCTCAAACTTAAAGAAAAGAATGACATCATATGTATACAAAATATTAGGCAACTGGGTTTTAACATTACCCTAAATTTTATACAAAAAAAAAGTTGTTTACGGTTAAAGTTAGAATTGTTTCAATAAATCTTTTTAGAAGCTGAAATTGCTAAAAAATTTCAATGTTTTTCTCCGGAACGTCAATGTCTAAGAAAAAAATTTTATTACACATATCCATTATTCCTATTGACAAGATACTAAAGAACTCATACCTTTAGTTCACTCTTCTGATTATTTAAAACATATGAACACAATATTTTTAATCGTAACGTCAGTAGATACTATGTACTTTGATTTGCAAAATTGGTTTTCTCCCTCAATTTTGAAGCAAAGAAATGACATCATATGTAAACTTAACTATGGGACAAAATTGGGGTTTTAACATTACCCTAATTTATACAAAAATAATGTTGTTTACGGTTAAAGTTAGAATTGTTTGAATTCACGTTTTAGCAGCTGAAAACGCTAAAAATTTTTAAATGTGTTTTTCTCGGAACGTCAATGTCTAAGAAATAAATTTTAGTACACATATCCATTATTCCATTTAAAAGACACAATGGGGGCAGCGGTGGGGGCAGGTTTTTTTGTTTTTTGGTTTGCTATTTCCACGGTTGTTCACTTTATTGACTTTAAAAGGGGGGTCACATTCTGTTGATTTCCGGCTCGAGCCATTAAGTTAGTACCCATAATTTTTGTGTGAATTTTTTATTTGAGTTAAGAAAGGCGACAAAAAAAAAAAGAATTATTTTTGAGGAAAAAATTTAAGAAAGCAAAGATTTTAAAAAAATGAGGGTACAAGTTAGTGCACCATTCCCCATCATACCAAAGATTTATCTTATTAGCTTTAAAACCAAAAGGGGCAGGTTTTATAGAGCATATTAAACGATTTTTTTTATACAGTAAATCTTTGCTGGATAGGGAATTGGAGTGATTCGATAATATACCCAAATAAAATTTTGTAATTTTGAAGAAATGTTTATTCCCCAATTTTTCTTAATAATATCAAAACCAAAAAAAATTTAAACGTGTTACTCGGGAAAGGTTTTAAATTTTTAAGGCCTATATTTTTAAAATACTTAAATTACCCAAATCACATTAAATTTCCCAATGTATTAATTATTTTTTACACAACAATGTGTTTTTAATATATTTTTCTTAACGTCATAGTTATTGTTAGCTTAAAATTGCAAAACAGTTCTAAACTTAAATGAAAGCCCTAATAGGGATGTGAAAAAAATTAAGGAAAACCCACTACACAAATGGGGTACGTTTATTTAAACCCAATCCCCTACCTACAATAAAGTTGTGTTTTTGAAGAAAAATTTGTTTTTAATTTTACTTTTAGAAGCAAAAAGCTTTAAAAAATTTTAAAAGTGATTTCGAACGTCAATGTCTAAGAACTAAAATTTTTTACACATAAATATTTTCCCCATTGTCAGAACTAAAAAAACCCATATTGTATTTCACTTTTTTTGAATACTCAACATATAACAATTATTTTTTTCTCGTAAGTCATAAATATTATTCAATAATTTGCAAAAATTTGTTTTTTTCCAAAATTAAACCCAAAAAAAGACATCATTTAAAACAAACTATTAGACAGACGGGTTTTACCCCTTCCCCCAAATTTTTTAAAACAATAATTTGTTTCGGTAAGTTAGAAGTTTTTAATTCAGCGTTTTTGAAACAAAACGCTTAAAAATTTCAAATGTGTTTTCCGGAAAAATCAGTCAAGAACTAAATTTTGTACACTATCCCTTTTTCCCATTTCAAGATACTAAAGAAGGGCCCTATTGTATTTCACTCTTTCTGATTCTCAACAATGGACCAAAATTTTTACTCGTAAGGGGGGGAATATTTTGTACTTTAACAGCAAAGTTTTTTTTTATTCAAATAAACCAATGAAATGACATCATATTATACAAAACATTTGACAGGCCGGGGTTTTTTTTTTACCCAAATTTTTAAAACAATAATCTTGTTACGTAAAGTTTTGAATTGTTTAAAAATTTAAGTTTTGGGGGCTGAAAACGCTTAAAAATTTCAAATGAGTTTCTCGGAAAGTCTATGTCTAAAATTTAAATTTTTGTACACGTATCCATTATTCCCATTTTCAAGGGTACAAAAACGCCATAGTTTATTTCACCTTTTGATTCCTCAACATATGAACACAATATTTTTACTCGTAAGGGGGGAGATATTTTACTTTAATCAAAAGTTTGTTTTTTTCTTCAATTTTAACCCAAAAATGACAATATGTAAAAACTTTTAACAGCCGGGGTTTTCCTTCCCCAAATTTTTAAAACAAATCTTGTTTACGGTTTTAAAAATTTGAAATTTTTAAATTTTCCGTTTGAAGCTGAAAACGCTTAAAAATTTTAAAAAGTGTTTTCCGGAAATCAGTCTAAACAAAAATTTTTGACACGTTCCATTATTTCCCATTGTCAAGATACTAAAAAAAACCCATATTTATTTTACTTTTTTGATTTTCAACAAAACACAATATTTTTAACTCTAACGGGGGTAGATATTATTTCTTTAATCAGCAAAATTTTGTTTTTTATTTAACTTAAACCAAAAAATGACATCATATTATACAAACTATTAACAGCCGGGTTTTACCTTTCCCCCAAATTTTTTAAAAAATAATTTGTTTCGTTAAAGTTAGAATTTTTAATTCAAAGTTTTGGGAAACTGAAAACGCTTAAAAATTTTTAAAGGGTTTTCTCGGAACGTCATTCAAATTTAAAATTTAAACACGATCCATTATCCTATTGTCAAGAACAAAGAACCCTAGTTTATTTCACTCTTTTTTTTTCCTCAAAAATGACAAAAAATTTTTAAATCTAAGGGGGTGATATTATAGCTTTAACAGCAAGTTTGTTTTTTTTCTTCAACTTAAAACCCAAGAAAGAATCATATTTTTAAAAACTATTAGACAGGCCCGGTTTTTTTTCCCTAAATTTTTAAAACAATAACTTTACGGTTAAAGTTAGAATTGTTAAATTCAACGTTTTGGGAAACTGAAAACGCTTAAAAATTTTTAAAGGTTTTCTCGAACGGCATTCTAGAATAAATTTTTAGTACACGTATCCATTTCCCATTGTCAAGATACTAAAGAAACCCCATAGGTTTATCACTCTTTTTGAATCCTTAAAATAAACACAATATTTTTTTCCGTAACGGGGGTAGATATTATGTACTTTTATCACAAAGTTGTTTTTACTTAAAAAACCAAAAAAAAGACATCAATTTTTAAAAACACTATTAGACAGTTTTGGGTTTTTACCTTTCCCTAAATTTTAGAAACAATAATCTTGGTTTAGGTTAAAGTAAATTGTTTCAATTCCACGTTTAGAAGCTGAAAACGCTTAAAAATTAAAAAGGTTTTCTCGGAAAGTCCCTTTTCTAAAAAACTAAATTTAGACACGTACCATTATTTCCATTGTCAAATACTAAAAAGCCCTATTTTATTTACTCTTTGATTCCTAACATATGAAAAAATATTTTTTACTCAAGGGGGGGAGATATTTGTAGCTTTTAATCAGCAAAGTTTGTTTTTTCTTCACTTAAACCAAAGAAATGACTCATATTAACAAAACTATAGACAGCTCGGGTTTACTTCCCTAAATTTTTAAAACAAAAATTTGTTTACGGTTAAAGTTAGAATTGTTAAAAATTTCAAAGTTTTGAACTGAAAACCTTAAAAATTTAAAAAAGTTTTTTTCGGAACGTCCAGTCTAAGTAAATTTTGTACAGTATCCAATATTCCTATTGCAAGATACAAAGAAAACCCCTATTTATTTTACTCTTTTGATTCCTTAAAAAATGAACAATATTTTTATCGAAGGGGTAATATTGTAGCTTTAAAAGCAAAATTGGTTTTTTTCTTTAACTTAAACCCCGAAATGACACATATGTAAACAACTATTAAAAGTGGGTTTTACTTTCCCAAAATTTTAAAAATAATTTGTTACGGTTAAATTAAAATTGTTTAATTCAGGTTTTTGAGCTGAAAACCTTAAAAAAATTTTTAAAAGGTTTCTCGAACGTCATGTCTAAAATAAATTTTGTACACTATCCTTATTTCCATTTAAATACAAAAAAAGCCATAGTTTGTTTTTTTTGTTCTTCAAAAAATTTAAACCATTTTTTACTGTAGGGGGTAAATTTTTTGATCTTAATACAAAGTTTGTTTTTTTTAATTAAAACAAGAAAGAATATTGTATACAAAACTATTAGAAGGGTCGGTTTACCCTTCCCTAAAAAAAAAAATAATTTGTTTACCGGGGGGAAAGTTAAAAAATTGTTTAAAAATTCAAAGTTTTTAACTGGGAAAAAAGTTTTTAAAATTTCAAATGTTTTTTCCTCGGGAACGCTATTTAAAGAAAACTAAAAAATTTTAACTTTTCCCATTATCCTAGCGTTTACAAAAGAAAGCCAAAGTTTTATTTTTTTTCTATTCCAACATATGGGAAAAATTTTTTCTTAAAAGGGGGGGGGAAAATTTGTAGCTTTAATGCAAAACGTTTTTACTCACAAACCATAAATGAAAAAAAAAAAACATTTGACAGGGCTCGGGTTTAAAATACCCAAAAAAACAAAATTTGTTACTTTTTAAAAGAAAGTTTAAATTCAAAGTTTTGAAGCTGAAACGCTTAAAAAATTTTAAATGGGTTTTTTCTCGGGAAAGCGTTAAAAACAAATTTTATACACTATATTTTCCTATTGTCAAGAACAAAAACCCATATTGTATTTCACTCTTTTTGATTTTTCAACATAGAGACAAAAAAATTTTTTCTCGTAAGGGGGAGAATTATTGTTTAAAAGCAAAATGTTTTTCTTAACTAAACCAAGAAATACAAATTTAACAAAAATTTGAAGACTGGGTTTTTTCCCTAATTTATAAAAAAAAATTTGTTTTCGGTTTGTTTGAATTGTTCAAACGCGTTTTTTGAACTGAAAACGCTTAAAAATTTTAAAAGTGTTTTCTCGGAAATCAGTCAAAAATAAATTTAGACACTTTCCTTATTCCTATTGCAAGATACAAAGAACCCATATTTATTTTACCTTTTTATTCCCAAATTTTGAGCAAATATTTTTATCGAAGGGGGAGAATTTTGTAGCTTTAATCCCCAAAAGGGTTTTTTCTTTAATTAACCCAAGAATGCATCATATTAACAAACTATTCAGTGGGTTTTACCTTCCCTAAATTTATAAAAAAAATAATTTGTTTTTCGGGTTAAAATTTTAAAATTTTTAAATTCCTTTTGGAACTAAAACGCTTAAAAATTTAAAAAGGTTTTCTCGAACGTCAAAGTCTAGAAAAAATTTTAGTCACAATCCATTATTCCCATTTAAGAACAAAGAACCCCAAAAGTTGTTTTTTTTTTTTGATTTTCCAAATTCACTTTTTACTTAAAGGGGGGAATTTATGTACTTTTTTAGCAAATTTTGTTTTTTATTAATTTAAACCAAAAAAAAAATGGGGAACAAATTTAAAAACACTATTAGAAGATCGGGTTTTTTTCCTTTTCCCAAATTTATGAAAAAATAATCTTTTTCGGGTTAAGTTTGTTTTTTTCAATTTTTAGGGGGTTTAGGAAACTGAAAAACGTTAAAATTTTAAATGAAAATTTTGGAAAGCTATTTAAAACTAAATTAAACCGTTCCTTAATTTTCCTATTTTAAATACTAAAACCCCAATTTATTTAATTTCTATTTTTCAATATGAACAAAATATTTTTTAATAAAAAATTCTTAATCCAAAAAAGGGTTTTTTACTTCAACTTAAAAACCAATGAAAGCATATATGTTAAAAACTATTTAAAAAACCGGGTTTACCTCCCAAAAATTTTAAAAAAATAATTTGTTTTGGTTTTTTTAGAATTGTTAAAAATTTAAAGTTTGAAGCTGAAAACGCTTAAAAATTTAAATGGTTTCTCGGGAAATCAAAGTCAAGAATAAATTTTTTACACTTTTAATATTTCCCATTGTCAAGATACAAAGAAACCCAATTGTATTTTACTCTTTTTGATCTAAAAATGAACAAAATTTTTTTCCGTAAGGGGGTAGATATTTGTAGTTTTAATTGCAAAAATGTTTTTTCCCCAAAATTTAAACCCAAAGAAATGACATCATATGTAAACAAAACTTTTAGACAGGCGGGGGACCTTCCCCCAAATTTATCAAACAAAAATTTGTTTCGGGTTAAGTTTTAAAAATTTTTTAATTTATTTTTGAAGCTGAAAACGCTTAAAATTTAAAAGGTTTTCTCGGAACGTCAGTTAAGAAAATAAATTTAGTAACTACCATTATTTCCATTTCAAGTACAAAAAAGCCAAGTTGACACTCTTTTGGGTTTCAAAATGGACACAAATTTTTTCTCGTAGGGGGGAGATATTTTTATTTTTAACAGCAAATTTGTTTTTACTTCAATTAAACCCAAAAAAAGACATCATAATGTAACAAACTATTAGACAGCCGGTTTTAAAATTCCCCAAATTTTAAAAACAATTTTGTTTTCGGTTTTAAGTTAGAATTTTTTAATTCAAAATTTGAAGCAAAAACGTTAAAAATTCAAATTGGGTTTCTCGGGAAATCCCAGTCTAAGAACTAAATTTTGACACTATCCTTTTTTCCTATTTTCAAATACAAAGAAGCCTAAAATTTTATTTTACTTTTCGTTCCCAACAAGAAAAAAATATTTTATCGAAGGGGGGTAGATATTTTTGCTTTAATGCAAATTGTTTTTTTTCTTTAACAAAACCCAAGAAAAGACATCATATGTAAAACAAAACTATTTGACAGCCGGGGGTTTTTTTTCCCTAAAATTTTTACAAACAATTTTGTTTTCGGTTTTTAAATTTTAAAAAGTTTTCAAGTTTTGAAGCGGGAAAACTTTTAAAATTTTAAATGGTTTTCTCGGAACGTCATCTAAGAATAAATTTTTGTACACTATCCATTATTCCCAAATTTTAAGTACAAAAAAAAGCCATAGTTTTATTTTCCCCTTTTTGATTCCTAACAAAATTTAACAAATATTTTTACTCTAACGGGGGGAGATATTTTAGCTTTTAAAAAGCAAAATCGTTTTTACTTTCCTTAAAAACCAAAAAATACATCATATGAAAAAACTATTTGCAGCTGGGTTTTTCCTTTTCCCCAAATTTTTTAAAAATAATTTGTTTCGTTTTTGTTAATTTTTTAAAATTTAACTTTAAAACGAAAACGCAAAAAAATTTTAAAGGTTTTCCCAACGCAAAATTAAAATAATTTTTTTAAAAATATCCATTATTCCCATTGCAAAAACCAAAGAAGCATATTTATTCACTCTTTTTGATTCCAACTATGAGACACAATATTTTATCAAGGGGGAGATTTTAAAGTACTTAAATTTGCAAATTCTTTTTACTTTACTTAAAAGAAAGACACAATTTTAACCCAAACTATTAGACAGGCTGGGTTTTTCCTTTCCCTAAATTATAAAAAAAAATTTGTTTTTCTTAAAATTAGAATTGTTAAAAATTTAAAGTTTTTAAACTGAAAACGCTTAAAAAATTTAAAAGGTTTCCGGAACGTCAGCTAAGAAAAATTTTAGTACACTATCCATTTTTTCCCATTTCAAGATACAAAGAACGCCATATTGTATTTCACTCCCTTTTTTTGATTTTCCAAAATTTTTTGAACACAAAAAAATTTTTTACTCTAAGGGGGGGTAGATATTTGTAGCTTAAAATCCCGAAAGTTCGTTTTTTTTTACTTTCAAAAACCAATGAAAAATGAAATAAAAAGTTTTAAAAATATAGAAGACCTCGGGTTTTACCTTTCCCCTAAATTTAAAAAAACAATAATTTTTTTTATTTTTAAGTTAGATTGTTAAAAATTCCAAACGTTTGGAACGAAACGCTTAAAAATTCAAATGTGTTTCTGGGAACGGTTTAGCTGAAAAACAAAATTTTAGTACCGTTTTTCCATTATTCCTATTGTCAAGAACTAAAGAACGCCATAGTTTTATTTCACTTTTTCTGAAACCCCAAAATGGACAAATTTTTAAATCAAGGGGTAGATATTAGTCCTTTTAATGCAAAATTCGTTTTTTCTAAAATTAAACCAAGAAAACATCAAATGAAACAAAACTATTAGACAGCTGGGTTTTAACCTTCCCTAAATTTAACAAAAAATATTTGTTTTCGGTTAAAATTAGAATTTTTTTTAAAAATTTAACGTTTTGGGGAACGAAAACCTTAAAAATTTCAAATGGTTTCTCGGAAACGTCAGTCTAAAAATAAAATTTTATACACTTCCTTATTCCTATTTCAAGATACTAAAGAACCCAAGTTGTATTTCACTCTTTTGATCCCCAACATATGAACCAATATTTACTCGAAGGGGGTAATATTATGTAGCTTTTTCAGCAAAGTTTTGTTTTTACTTCACAAACCAAGAAATTTCATCATATGTAAAAATAATTAGACAAACTCGGGTTTTCCTTAAACCCTAAATTTAGAAACAAAACTTGTTTTCGGTTAAAAATTAGAATTGTTAAAAATTCCGTTTTGAAGCAAAAAACCCTTAAAAATTCAATTGGTTTCTCGAACGTCCATGTCTAAAAACTAAATTTTAGTACACGTATCCATTATTCCATTGTCAAGATACTAAAGAACCCCCCTAGTGTATTTCACCTTTTGATTTTTCAACTATAGACCAAAATTTTTAAAATTTTTTAACGGGGGTAGATATTTGAGTTTAATCACAAAGTTCGTTTTTTTCTTCACTTTAAAACCCAAAAAAAAAGACTCATATTAACAAACCCCATAGACAGCTCGGGTTTTAACCCTTTTCCCAAATTTTTAAAAACAAATCTTGTTTACGGTTTAAAATAGAATTTTTTAATTCAGTTTTTTAGAACTGAAAACCTTAAAAATTTCAAATGTTTTTCCGGAACCTATGTCTAAGAACTAAATTTTAGAAAACGTATCCATTATTCCTATTGTCAAGATACAAAGAAAGCCATAATTGTATTTTACCTTTCTGATTTCCCCAACATATGGCAAATATTTTTTTTCTAAGGGGGGGGAAAATTGGAGCTTTTTTTAGCAAAGATCGGTTTTTACTTCAAATTAAAACCCAAGAAATGAATCAATGTAACAAACTAAAGAAGGCTCGGGGTTTTACCTTTCCCCAAATTTTAAAAAATATCTTGTTTTCGGTTTAAAAATTGAATGTTAAAAACAATTTTTGGGAAACTGAAAACCTTAAAATTTCAAAAAATTTTTCTCGGAACGTCATGTCTAAGAACAAATTTTGTACACGTATCCATTATTCCTATTTTTTAAATACAAAGAAAGCCATAGTTTTTTTTCCTCTTTTGATTCCCAAAC
>JAJKFL010000034.1:0-60409 GCA_021186555.1 Reticulitermes speratus
TCTGCTGCGATGTAGACGAGGTCGTCTTTGTTCTGGGGATGTTGCGCGGCATACGTTGGTGTTAGTAAACGAACTGCCAACAATTATCACGCAAATTCCCTGCTAAGTGAAACTTATGAGACGTAAGATACCTCACGGATCGAATCGAGTAAATAAGTCGATATATTTAACAGTGCAAGGAAACGAAACTCATTTCATTGGACCTGCGTTATTCGAACCATTCTAAGGTGCGTATTGATATCAGGATTCTGCTGGGGTTGTACATATTTCGTGTGATGTATGTGCAGTGACATGGATCCAGTCTTTGGATTGGATCCGTCAATATTTCCTGAAGAAATATGGATAAAAATACTGATGTAGTGTGACGAAACGATATATGTCTTGCGGTTACACTTGCAAGTATCTGAGTAAGACCGCGAGTTCGGATTATTTGTGGTAAGAAAGTGGGGTCGGTAGCTTCATAACATAAATGAGAGTTCATAGTTGATAATGAGAAGCCGACCATCGTATTAACTACACTACACATGTTCAAGCCTTTGCGTCAGGAATGGATACTGAGTTATGGGAACCTAACCTCCTTCTGAGGAACCATATTTGTCAGTTGATTAGCAAGCAACGTAGTGGTGAATTGAAAAGTTACATGAAGTGTAAATATGTTTTAAACAAAATCTAATTTGAAACCATTCGTAATTGCGTGTGGGGAAGTTTCTTGGACATTATGGGTAGTATGTGCTGCCATCCATTGTACTGTTGATAACATTATGTTGGTTCAGATTTCTGAAATTACGCGTTGTTTATTTAATTGCAGATTAATATTTATGAGCTGAGACACACACCAGTTGGGTGGTGTTCATGTATTCTTGCCGGTAATATTCAAATAGACCCTAGAGAAGTAATATGCTGCTCAGAGGCCATTGGCACAGTGTTTTGAAGCTTGGGATTTTGGAAGCAGTAAGTTATGAGCCAGAACTCTAACCTTTTGATTTCAGGAAGCAGAAATGGACACAGCTGGAATCTGTGTGCGTGCAAGTTCAAATTCCCAACTGTGCACAGGGTGCGGATGAACCACAAGGACATGTGCATGCGTCTGTACACCATCTTGCAATCCGACACAGTGTTCCCACGTTGCCACAGATGTATGGAGTTTTCATGTCACCCCTACTGTGTGGAGGACAGTAACTCCAAGGTAGTTGTGGACATTGGGAATAAATTCATTTGGGTTATCAGTCCAGTCTTTAACATGCACTGGTATTACACATTGTTTGGTATCCCAAGATGCCAGCCAATAATGGTGTAGACTGGTAGGTACCACCACTGCATAATACATTCAGTGTTCATAATAAGTTTTGGGTCTGAAGGTGCCTGGACAGTAGCAGTTGCTGTAGTAATTATCACTACCTGTATACCAGACAAACATTTTGCAGATTTTGAGGTTATGGGATTAAATTCAGGCCTTTAATTTCTTTGTTTTTGGGGTGAGTCTGGACCTGTGGTTAATCATTACCAATATTGAATGTGTTTGTACTATGTTTTACTGTAATTACACTTCACAAAATTGTTAATTGTGAAACATTAGTATGATAATTTTCTGATAATTTGCCAACAAAGAAATACAATTTGACAAAGAAATCATATAGTTTACTGAATGATACAAGTTGCATGACTGAGCTTTTTGAAGGCTGCCAGACAACTGATGGCAGTTGTTTTTGCTGGTGTTCAAACAGAACAATAAACTAGACCATGTGGGCACACAGCTAATTACATGGAGCAGAATCAGTCTTGAGAAGCCAATAGTTTCTCATCTAGTCAAGATATTGCCAATAATTTATGGAACCTGAACGTTTGTTACTGCATTCAGAAGTGTGATGAATAGATGGATAGTGCTTCTTACCAGTTGTGTCTCGTAGGAGTAAATGATCTACTTACAGTCAGTGGGCCCTCAGTCTACAGAGAAAAATATTAAAAAATGTTACATAATTTGAAGCTCTTGGCGACTAAATTCAATAAAATTATCTCAGGCTAGCAGGCGCGTCAGGTGGTTAAATGGTGGGTATCCAGCATTTTGTGAACCATCTTTGTCCTCGTCATCAGGGAACTGACTAACTCAGATGTCTGTCTGTTCATGATATACCTGCCTGAAACCTTGGCTCATAGCTGGTGGCGAGACAAAGAGGGTTGGTGGGCGGAGTCAAGTACCTGCTCTGTCTGATCCTGCTTTTTGTTTGGTAGCATGCTGGTTATAGAAGACCAGGCCTGGCTCAGTATGAAACCACAATCTCTGTAAAAAGTATTCTTGTTCAGGTGTATGTCAGTTGCTTCCTTTACAAGGTGTTGCAAGTATCCTAACGTTCTGTCTAATATTGAGGTGCAATATCCCATGTTGGTGCTACGTTCTGCCAATGCTGACCTCTCAGGTTGGTGCAGGTATATGTATCTCTGGTGTTCTTTGCACCTTTCCTCAATGGTCCTTCCGCTCTGTCCGACACACACTTTTCAGCACTCGCACGGACTCCGATATACACCCGGGACCTTAAGCTCTAATCTGTACTTGGCAGAGCTCAGCATTCGTTTTTTGGGATGTGGACCATTCTGATATTATGTTTCCTCAGAAGTCTACCGATTTTGTTGCTGTTGGTGTGATGCAACGGCATCATGGCTGTACCTGTGGGCTTTTTGTTTTCCAGCTTCGGTTTCAGGTTTTGTTGTAGGGCTCGTCTGATATCACTGTGACTATCGTTTTGTTTGAAGACTTGTTAAGGTGCTGTAGCTCCTCCCGAGGCTGTCCGCATCACACAGTGTGCGAGCTGTTGGACTAAGGTGGCTAGTACACCAGGTATGAGGGAAGGGTTTCGGGCGGGTATATCATGACGCAGAGGGACATCCGATATAGCCAGTTCCCTGATGACAAGGACAGAGATGGCTCTCAAAACATCGGTTTACTTGCCATTTAACAGCCTGACATGGCTGCTAGCCCATGAAAATTTTGTTGTATTTAAATAATTTACTAACATTATGTGGACCCTCAGTGTAGAAAAAAATTTTATAAAATGATTTACTAACAGTGAGCTGGCCTTAAATCTAACTAACTAACTAACTAACTAACTAACTAACTAACTCCATGTAGCAGAATCCTTCTTGAGAAGCTAACAGGTCCTCAGCTAGTCAAGAAATTCCCCACATTTTATGGAACCCGAAGGTTCGTTACCGCACTCACAAGAGCCTGCCACCTGTCCCTATCCTGAGCCATATGAATCCAGTCCATGCCCCCCCATCCCACTTCTTGAAGATCCATTTTATATTATCCTCCTATCTACACCTGGGTCTTTCAAGTGGTCTCCTTCCCTCAGGTCTCCCCACCAAAATCCTGTATGCAACTCTCCCCTCTCCCATACGTGCTACATGCCCCACCCACCTCATTCTTCTTGATTTGATCACTCGAATAATATTTGGTGATGATTACAGATCATTAAGTTCCTTGTTATGTAGTCTTCTCCACTCCCCTGTTACCCCGTCCCTCTTAGGCCCAAATATCCTCCTCAGCACCCTATTCTCGAAACACCCTCAGCCTGTGTTTCTCCCTCAGTGTGAGAGACCAAGTCTCACACCCATACAAGACAACAGGCAAAATTATAGTTCTGTATATCTTAATCTTTGTATTTTTGGATAGCAAACTGGAAGACAGAAGATCCTGCACCGAATGATATCAGGCACTCCCCGACTTCAATCTGCTCTTAATTTCTTCCTGAATGGAATTTTGATTTGTTAGGGTTGTTCCCAAATATTTGAACTGTTCCACCCTTTCAAAAGATATATTATCTAACTTTATGTTGTGATTTGGTCCTGCATTCTGATCTCGAGACATGACCCTGTACTTAGTTTTCTCAGCATTTACTTCTAGACCAATCTCCTTACTAGCGACTACTAAAGTTTCTTTGTTTTTCTTTATAGCATGCATGCTTCCACCCAGTATATTAACATCATCAGCATAAACTGGAAACTGATGTGTACCATTTAATTTATAGCCCTCCTGGTTTGCCTTATCCCTCGTAATGGCATATTCGAAAGCAAAGTTGAAAAGCAATGGTGGTAAAGCATCTTGTTTTAAACCATTCTTAATAGGAAATGTGTCAGACAAATGTTTGCCTAGCCTTACGAGTTTCATAGGGATACCAAATTCAGTGAGAATATTATACAAGGCCTCCTTCCTAACTGAATCATAGGCTTTCTTGAAGTATATAAATAGCTGATGCACTGCCTCACTGTATTCCCATTTTTTCTCAAGTATTTGACGAATGCAGAATAAATGATTAGTAGTCGACCTGTTACGTCTAGGTCGACGCTGATGCTCCCCAATAATTTCCTTTGCATATGGAGTTAACCTTGACAGAAGGATGTTGGATAGAATTTTGTATTGTATTGTATGTGGTTGACAAAAGTGATATGCCTCGATAATTACTGTACTCTGTTTATCACCCTCTTATAAATAGATACAATGATTGACTCCTTGGCCTTAAATCTAGAAAGACAAAATGTTATAAAATGATTTACTAACTGTAAGTTGGCTCTAAATCTAGAAAAACGAATATTACAACATTTATGATTTATAATTCTCCATAACATCCATGAAGTTTTGGTTATAATAAGAAATATGTAGATGAATTTGTAAATTCAGAATTCTTTGGTTTACAAATTTTTAACCACCAGAATTGAAAGAATCATATTTGTCACTGATTCCTAAGTTATGTGGATCATGTTATTCAGTTATATTGAATTTGCATGTCAGCAACACTGATACTGTCAGAACAATTTATTTTGCCTGTTTCTACTCTATAACAAAGTGTGAGATAATTTGGGGGGGGGGGGGGGGTGTAATTTGTCTAATGGCTGAATGGTGTGTACTCAAGAAAGAAAATTATAGAATTATTGTTGGTGCAGAATGTAGATTGTTGTAGAACTCTGTTTTAGACATTAGGCATGTCACCTGTTGCATGTGAATAAGCATTTGCATTAATGAGCTTCATTATAACAAAGAAAAATTTTAAACACATTCAGCTTAATACAGCATTAATACAAGGAACAAGCACCACATTCATAGACCAGCTGTGAACCGTTCATGTTTTCAGCACCATAAGTACCATACTGATGTCAAAATGTTCAACAGTTTACGATGTGGACTTTTTAAGTCCGATGAATGAAATGGCACGGTATAAAGTAGCATAAAGAAGATACTTGGATACACACTGCTTTTACTCTGTTCATGAATTTGTAATGTTTGAAAATTACAGATAATTGTCAAACATTATAAATTACAACTAATCTTATTTCTGTGAACCGCTGACAATGAGCGACACCCTCCACATCCACCTGCTGCACTGCCTGTTCCTGAGGCTGAAGTTTACACAGGTGACAAAGACAGCACGGATAAAGGAGATGTGATGCTATTATGTTGAGCAAATACTTTGTAATGTTTTGAAGGACTGTAGTGGTCTGAAGCTGAAGGCATGACAATTCTTAGAAACATTGCGAAATACTGGTATATTGACACAGTGTTACATGTCAGAAGGCTCAGGTGCTCTGAGATGTGACTCTGTGATGTTGAGTGAGTGCTTCATGATGTTTTGAAGGATTACAGTTCTCTGAGGATGAAGGCAGTACAATGCACTATAGTCCTTCACAGTGTCAGGAACTAGTCAACCAATGACACACCGTCACATCCCAGAAGACTTGTGTCTTCAGTAGCACTGCTCTGAGAACCTCAGTTCTCTCAGGTCAGAGATACGTAGCCCTGTGTGGACTGCATAACGTTATGACGTTGTGTGGGAATGTCGAGGTACGCAGTGGGCAGCATCACGACTAGTGACATGTACCAACATGCAGTACAGTCAAGGTCCTAGTTTAACGTTGTCTCACTTCAACAACGACATACGTTAATGTGAACATCGCCATGATTCAGATTAATGTCTTCACTGCCAGCCGTTCAGATCTTCAGCAGCCGTACTCTTGAGCATAATAATTAATTCTTACTGGGTAAAAAGAGTGCTTGATTCTGTGTTTGTACTCTGCATTGTGATTTTCTGGAATGCAACACCAATACTAAGCAAATACTTGCTGTACAGAATTTGTGACTTAAGATCCAAAGGCAAGAGATGACTTGTAAGTGTGGTTTTGAACAATGATGTCATTTCATAAGTTTATTTTGATAGATGATTGAATGGTGTAATGATACTGACAGGGGGAAGGCAAAGTACTGAGGGAAAAACCTGTCCCATTGCCACTTCATCCATCACAAATCTTATGTGGACTGGCCTGGGATCGAACACAGGCCGGCCTCCAACCACCTGAGACACGGCATGGCCTTTGTGAGCCTTCAGTCTGTGGAAGGATGTGTAAATGTTTGAACTGGATCTAGTCAGATTCTGTGACGAGGAATGTCTTGAGCAGTTGTCATCTGTTGTGAGAAGACGTGACTGTGTTGGTGCAGCTTTTGTAAGTATTTGTATATAAGAGGGAAGACACCAGTAGGAATGTTAGAACATTCCATACGGACCTTTACAGTTTGTATGGGTCATGTAATGTTACTGAATGCAGTTGGGATGGGTTGGACATATATATCAAATTGGGGAAATCTATTCTGGTCAGGAAACCCCCTTGAATATAGCTATGTGGAAATGCCAAGAAATACAGGGCCATAATTTCATCTGACCAATATCATTTGTTGTTTCCTGTCAGTTCACTTATCATATAAATTAGCTGCTCAGTGGTCTACTCATATGTACACAGGTGTGGCTGCAGGAAGTGACAAATGATATTAGTCAGATAAAGTAATGACCCTGTAGATAGGAGGATAACATTGAGATTGATATGAGGGGAATAAATGGTGTACAGGAGGTAGATGGAACTGGCTTGTAATTGTGTTGCGCCTACATTTCAGAGTGTGCAGGATTCCCAAGCCACTTGCAGTATGTGCCAAGTGGGGATGGACAGGTGTGTGGTGGTAGACAGTGGTGCGCTGAGCACGTCAGTAGCAGTCGTAGTGAACAGACAGCTGGTGCCGGGGCGCTGGAAGCTTATCCAGTGGGCGGATGGCACATTTCTGAGTATCTGAAGGAGGTCATGCAGTGGCAGCCTGAAGAATACGCTGAGGTAGGTCATGGACTGTGACTGTATGTTGTGCTGTGTTACTGTGGCTGATATGTTTGATGAACATTTGTCACGTGTTGATATTTGCCATGTTATGGGAAAGGTAAACTTGTACAAATACAGTGAAACATGACTTTTACTTCTCTGATGCTACCATTTACAATTAATGTAAAATAAAGGAAATGAAAATTCATGTATTTATAAAAATTAAATCTGTTAAATTAATACTATATCACATTTAAAATGCAGTCTTGTTCATTGCATTACAGTAAATATGTAACGTAGTTCACTGCTTCACATGTCCATTAAAGTAAGTGCAGGAACCTGGTTGACCTACCAACACTGGTCTGACCTTTGCTGCCTTGTTGTAATATCAGACCATTCTCAGCATGTCTCTGCTGTATACAGTGTATAATGCAAAGGCAATAGAGGAGATACAAAATTATAACTAGAAATTTTGCCTCCCTCCCCCCCATTTTCTATAACAAATACTTGAAACTGCAGCATCATGCCAACGTACATTCAGTTTGACTGTATAATTAAGGAACTGAGGTAAGAACCACAAATGTTGCTGTTATGGCAGTGTTGTCAGCAGGACTGATAAAAACGTAGGTAGATTAAAGAAATGTGAAATCCTTGTCTCACAGTATTGACGACTTGTCCGTTTCCCACTGACTGTGAGTGGATGTGATACAAGTGGAAAGAATCACAAGTATTTGTTTATTTGCAGATGTGTGAATGTCTGCCAGATAAACTAGTTGTGGAAAGAGTATGGCAAATATTCAGTTGCTTGCTCGTACAATGCACAGTTATTTGTGTGTTTGTGTGTGTTCACCATACGTCACTTCAGAACCTTAAATTAAGTGGCACTAATGTCACCCTCACCTCAACAAGTTTGTACATTGATTGTGCTATTATTACTGACTAAGAAATTTACAAAACACGTACTTCGGTCCAAAGTACGTCCTTAGAGGATGGAAATAAACCGCTAGAGGCAGTGAACAATGTGAAGTCCAACTGTGGCACTTGCTTAACTAGTTTACTCTTAACTAGTTGGCCCTAAATGTAGGTAAACAAAGTGAAATTTTGTATCAACATTTCTCTAAATTGTACATTAAGTATCTGATGCAACTGAAATTGTATAGATGAGTTACTAAACACATAATTGTTGGTTTTACTAATTGATAAATATCTAAACTCTAGGAACTATACAGAGCAAATAATTCCTAAGCTGTGTTCATTAATAATTAATATAAATATTATAAATATTTATATTAAATATCATGGAGTTTACATAGTCCAGTACATTTCTGTAATGGAAGGGGCGGGGGTTGGATTGCTGTAAATGGAACCTTGTACTTGTAGAAGGTGATGTGTGGCTCCCTATCTTTGTGCTCATCGACACTTGATAAAATTTGATGGTGGGGTGTCCACGCTAATAGTTGTAAGATCAGTTGAATTTTGGTGCATACCGACCAGTTACAGAATGGTTTAGCAAGTAATGTGGCTAGCTGCCATCAGAAGGGCCAGAGTTTAATCCGTGGCAGGCCAACATATTTTCTTTTTCTTTGCGTCATCTGGAGGCATTGTGGCTCTCCCAGGTCACTGTTCAAGTGGAGGTTGGTTCTCTTTGTGTGGGATAAAGTGGTTAGAGTTTGAGGCTGACCACTTGACTAAGTATTGTTCATTGTACCCAGAGTGTGTATTGAAAAATAGCCTGCCTGAAATGGGTTCCTCTGCTATTGCCGTCATATCAGCCAGTCACCTCAAGGATAAAACATCATATCAGTGTCTCATGGGCACCCAGCAGCCACCCAGGCACTTCACGTCACATATACATCTTCATGGCATCAATTATTTATACTTTACTTATCTTTTTGCCTTTTTAGTGGTCAAAGTAATATACTTAAGAAAGAATATTGTCTTCTTGGGCTGGAAGGTGTTTAGCATAGTAGAAATTTACAAATACTGCAGCACTTTTGAAATGTTTGTGTCATTTGGAACAAAAGCTTCATTGCAAAACGCTGTAGTTATAGTTCTGAGTATCATGAATGTGAAAGATTTATTTATTTATTTAAGTTAATATGACGAAGATGCACGGTGTCAACAGTGTGAAATTTATTTATTTAAGATTTATTAAAATATATTTGTGGTTTGTGTAGTTGTCACCAGAGGCAGCACTTAACCTCGCTAACTACTAGATAATCTGTGATCACGGGGTATTGATGCGTTATATGTCTTGAAGATGGCGGGGATTGAGAATTCGACAGGAGGAAATGTGACGTAAGGTTTTGTTACGGGAACTTTAAGATGTGAGGATGTTGTGTAATGTGTTTAAAATAATAGTAAAATGTTTTGCAAGAACGAGGATTATTAATTTTGCAGGTACAAATGCAGTGACGTATCTAACGGTAACTTTTAAATATCCGCACGTGTCGGATTGACGACAGTACATATGGTTTTTATAGTGTAATCTTCACCTGCTAGAAGCAGAATGAAATGACATATGTGTTCTGAAAGAGAAACATTTGTTTTAAAGTAATATATTAGGGCATGGCTGCGTGTAGGATGATTTGTTTGAGAAGACTAGGTTTTTGCGTTTGTGGCTTATTTCAAGTTTGTGTTCTGTTTTTAAATATTTTAGTACAAAGGACGTCATCAGCTCTGGTGCTCACGCACCCTCCTATTCAGAGGGTTCCGAGGTTCAGGGTTCTTTGTTGGGGAGCGGCCGGAACCTGAAGTAGACCACAAACTCCCAGCTAGTGCGAAAGTTAAGAATGAGTGGAAGTACACCCCTCTTCCCTTACACGTCTTAATGGCCTGGACAGGGAATAATTTACCTTGCTCTTTTAGTAACGTTTTGAGGTGGAGTCACAACTGTCTTGTGACTTTTGGAATCTGCACTGTGTACAGGTCGATTAGAGAGAGATTTTACGAGATTGAGGAGTGTAATGAGGTTTTTGACTATCTGCCATGATGTGACAGAGTCCAGGCAGGTTTCTCACTCCACAGGGTCTCTTGTTGAATACAGTACTTTTACTTTCTGGCATCTGTAACCCTGTTGTAGTGGTATAGCATTTTGTGTGGGGAAGAGGGTAGGATGGTAAGGTGGTGAAACATTCAGGGATAAGGTAGGAAAATGGTATGTGTTATTAGTTCAGAAAACATCTTGTTAGGGTGCAGTGAATTTGAGCCAAATCCTGTATTACTAATTCAGGTAGGAGGTGTAATATGCCAGCCTGGGTTCAGTGCTAAGGTGGGGCAATCCCATTTATTGAAGATGACTGTGTAAGTTTGCTGTTTTATTTGTTTGAGGGATTTTGATTTTTTTTTTAACAGCCAGTAAAAACTTGTGTGTACCCTGCGTCAGTTAAGTGGAAAGTGGTCTTGTAAAATCATTGCTTGCCTAGGGCATGTCTTTATAATATCATGGCCAGTTTACTTGTGTCTTCTTTACACAGTGGTGTGGTGTAATTGCACTGTTGAGTATGTACATTTGTGCTGCTATGGAATTTGATCAGAGAAGTATTTGGTTAGAATCTGATGCATATGGCCAGATTACGTCATGCCATACTATGGACATAGTTTGAGATTGGTCAGTAAGCCTGCATTTACTGGTGATGAAGTGAGTGGGGGAATGTTCTTACAGCAGTTCCTGACTCACTGTTTGAGGATCAGCTGTGGCCGCCTGTGAGAGAAGACGGATCAATCGACTTGAAGTGTGAACTAATGGTGAGTTGTATTTCTGTGGCTCACAAAGTAGCTCAAAGAGTGAATTGACTGCTTACAGGCTTTAATGATATACATTTTATTGCTTGCAGAGGTAAAAATGTTTCTTTGCCACAATACCCAGAATCGCTGTGGTGCTCACCCGGCCTTTTGACTAACATGTACTGTGCTCATTTCTCAGGGTTATAGCGACAGGAGTGTGATGCTGACTTCTTGTTAGTAGTTTAACCCTTTATTGCTAACCTCATTGCACTGTACAGACCTGTATACACTGCATATAGGCATCCAGTCTGTGTACAGCTCTGCTTGTATAAACACTGTACAATGATCACTTTAATGTGTTCTAAGAATAACACATGACAGTAAATTAAGTAGCTCACTCCATGCAGCAGAGTCCTTCTTGATAAAAGTAGTAGTTTGTCAGCTGGTCAAGCAATTCTCCACATATTATGGAACCTCAATGTGCATTACTGTTTAATCTTAATATTATTCATATTGAAAATGTTGTTACATAATTCCAACAAAATATACTTACTGTTGGTAAATATTTAAATCTATTATCACAAAATATACTCTCCTATATGTTTTGATTCAAGAGAGCCATCTTCAGGGAGACTTGTATGCGAAGGAATTCTGGATGTCAATATGTACAACGTATGAGTTTAACAAGTATACAGAATGACAGTAACGTACAAATATGACTGGTCAGTTGACTGTCTAGTTAAATGTTATTAACACTGGTCTTTATGTTGAAGTCTTCCATTACACTTGATGTGTTGTGCTTTTGTGTGCAAACATTTGTTCTCTCTGAAGACGTCTTGGATCGTAATGTGGATTGATTCCTAGTAGTCGATATTTGATTTGCACTGTGCAGAAGAGCGCTGAATATGTAGTGCTCTCCTACATTTAAATATTTAGCAACTGTAAGTTTATTTTGTTAGAATGTTTAACAGTACATTACTGTGTTCATAAGAGCTCTCCAATGGTCCCTGTTCTGCCCAGATCAATCCTGTCCACAGTCTGACAACATGTTTCTGTAAGATACATTTTAGTATTATCCTTTTATTGATATTGTGATGTTGAGAACTGTCAGTGGTCAGGGGCATGTCTGATGTCTAATTGTGTGTGCGTATAAGGCAGACGTTTTATGTGACAATTATTCAAGTCTTCTGGAATTTGGCACTGTATTGTGTGGTGAGTAGGTCTCGATGTTTCAAAGGATTGTAGTGCCATGATCGTCAGGGGCTGAAGGTCTTTGAAATGTCAGGAACTACTCGCCTAGCAACACACTGTCACATTCCAGAACACTTGAATCTTCAGCAAAACTTCTATAGGGACTTCGCACATTGCATTATTCACGATCTTTATGCTTGAACAGTTTGGTGTATGGCAGTAAAACACATACAGAAACCAGATTTCACTTCCTTAGCTCTGCAGAATATTTTCACGTGCATGACTACTGTGATTAGTATTTTTTACTGCAAATTGGAAAAAATTGCACACAGCATTATTGCATACTGTTGTCAGACTGATCCACTGAACAGCTGCTTCGTGTGTATTTTAGAATTATAAAATATTTGTCTGATATTTGGACAAATTTCAGAAAGGTGACTTAGAACAAATACTTCCTGAAGTCAGGGGTGGACTGTCCAGTAAGTGCATATTCTTTCCAAGGTTCTGTATCCACGTGATGTAGTTCAAGTGTTAATTTGTGCCAGAATCTAGAAATATTACCATATGCTTTTATGAGTGTATGTTATGTTTCTTAGAGATGGTGGCACAGTAATTGTTGGTTCCTTCTGTCAGGATATGTGATGCTGTACACTGTATATTCTCTTTATTTTGTCAGGTAAGTGGATGGGGTTCTGGGATCAGAATATACCCTGTTTGAGTTTGAATTCTCTTTGTTATGGATGTTGGTGATCTGATTTTCTGTTTGCTTCCTGTGTCTAAAGGCATTGAGTAACTTGCTCTATGTGCAAATCTAGTGTGACAATGACTGTCTATTGAAGATTGGAGGAGTTCAGACTCACAAACTGTGATGCACAGTAAACAAATGTGGACTGATATTCACCATAATTTACAGTTATACCAAATTCTGAAGTTGATAGAATTACATTGTGCCTATGGACTAAATGGTGCTGCTATCTGGAAGAACTGTTTGAGTAAAGGTTGGATGCTGAAGTACTGGCTGAAGCCATCTTTTGCTGCTGTTTGAAATTGGCACTGAATGTGACAGGATCATGCAAAAGGGCAGAACTGCAAGTGATAGCAAGTGATGAGGTCAACCAAGTGGATGGCAATACCACCTGCTTGGTATGTTATCACACACAACATGCATGTATGTGATACGCTTATCTCTTACTGAAGTGAAATCGACATGATGGGGTAATTTGGTATAGACTTAAAGGAAGACTGGAAAATTATCAATGCTCAGACTTGTTTCCGTATGTATGATGGGGAAGTGCTTTGCCTTTATCTCCCCTTAATCTGATATTAAACTTGTCTTGCAATGCTTAAAAAGCCATGCCATGACTTGGACATCCATCCTGTCACTGTAGAGGCTTGGGTTCTGTCACATGCCAAACCATGTATGATTTCCGGTGGACAGAGTGGCACTGAATCAGGTTTTGCTCCCAGTAATTCAGTATTCCCCTGTCATCTTTGAATGCTCCTTACTTTTTAATTCATCTATCACTTGCACTATATAATCGTAGCAGTTTTACAGCACTGTTAAGTAACACACTTTAAGAGACTGCACATGTATCAGTGGAAGTAAAGTCTTTATAAAGGCAGTGGTGGATTCATCTGTAGTTTGGGTGCTTATACTTCGGGCTTTGCATTTACTGGTGATGGAAGGAACAAGAAATGCCTGCAGAATTTAGGTGGTGACTACTTGAAAAACAAATAGTAATTCTACCTACTATTGTCCTTGTATAATATTTACTGAATTCTTAGGGTATCCAGTATGACATGATATGGATTTAACTATCCCAGAACAGGATTCAGTTGTTTGCTGTAATAATAGTGGTGTTTCTGTAAGCTGTCATTAGATGCCACTTGCTGTGCATTGACTTTGAACTGCATGTAAAAGTCTTTATTAACAGCGGGAAATGTGTGCTGCATACTAAAGACCCAGCGAAGGAAGATGAACTGAAATTGTAAGTTCCTATGAAATTATATACTCTATGAGTATTTATTACCAACCACTTCACAACAAATCTTTTTACCCCTGCATGTTTCGGCTAATCATCATAGCCATCATCAGGGAGTCACCTTTCACAGACGTGCGCAGCGTGCAGAGTGTCAGTGAATGGTAATATGCACATTAATTATTTACAGCAGTAGTTGCTATATAGTACCAATAATTTTATACAGTTTCAATTGTATGTATGATATTAAAATATAGTATGTTAAGACATAAAATATAAATTATAAAGTCTGTCTCCAAACATCTGTCTTGCAAATCACTTCTATTTTGGTAGGGTGGAGACCTATAAATTGTACAATCTGAATAGTTATTAAAATTGAATATTAAAAATGAAATATTAAAACCCATTTGAGTTTTTTAAAGCTGCTACATGTTAGTATGTCACTAGATCAAGTATATGTACATGGTATCTGATGTTTATTCCATGAGTAATATCTCTGTACTGTATAGACTGTGAACGGTTAGCTGTGGATCAGTACTAGGCTTGTTCTATCACACATGCACATTAGAATGGAATATTGCCTGTTATGCTGTACAAAGGATATAGTAGTTTTTCAAAATTTCAAATGGGTTTTAACATTTAATTTTTAATATTCAATTTTAATAACTGTTCTGATTGTATAATATTACAGGTCTCCACACTGGTGTTCTGTCTTGCGACAAAGCCTTTTCCGTTCTCCAGTGCCCATATATGACTGTTCAGGAACCCAAAAAATTATGTTTTAAAAGAGTCTAGTCAAGCAGTAGTAAGACGAGCCATATCAGATTGATTTTAAGACTGGACGTAATGAGTGTTACTTATTTCTTTGTGCCTTCATGTTCAGTTGCTTGTGGTGTGTTTAAAATGTCAGGACTTAAAAGCACTCCAGTGAGAACAGAAAAAACATTATATGAAGATAAGATCTGTGCTCTTCTGGGATCTTACATGGCATCGTGTGGTAATTGTTTACTGACATTCCAAGACAATGTATCGGTCCCATCTTCAAGGGCCAAGAGTCTTGACCCTTGAAGATGGACCGATACGTTGTCCCGAAACGTCGGTAAACAATTACCACACGATGTCGTGTAATATCCCAGAAGAGCTCAGATCTCATCAACATTGTGGCGGAAGCCTGAAATCGGTTGTGTCAAGACCGATGAAGAGAAGGATCAGTTTTTGTACAGTTCAAGCAGTGCATGCATTTATGGAAGTGTAATAAGAGTGTTTCTCAAATAAGAAATTCCCAGATACAAAGTTTACCATGTAAAAGGTTAGATTCTTGAAGTCTCGCTAAAACTTCCATAAGAATTATGGTAAATCTTCCCACATACAAAGTTCTGATGTAAAATGTTTTGCACTGTAAGGGTTCATTTCTTTGAATTTTTATATATATAATGGAAGTTTAACATTATGGAAATCAGAGTGTAATTCATGAAGAAATTAAGAGCAGATTGTATTCATTAACTGCCTGCTACCATTCAGTCCAGAATCTTTCATCTTCCTGTTTGCTATCTAAGAAGAGAAGCACATGCAGGGTTTTGGTGGGGAAACCTGAGACAAAACAACAACTTGGAAGACCTAGGCATAGAAGGGAGAATAATATTATAAGGGGTCTTGTAGAAGTGGGATGGGAGGGCATAAACTGAATGAATCTGGCTGATCATACAGACAGTTGGCAGCTGTTGCACACAGCAGTCAACCTTCTGGCTCCTTAAAATGAAGAGAATTTCTTTACAAGCTGAAGAGCTGTTGGCTTCGCAACAAGGAATACTTTCTAAGGCGTGGATCTGTTTGTTTGTTTGCTTGCTTGCTTGCTTGTTTGTTTGTTTGTTTGTTTGTACTATTATATGTTATGTTATATGTGTGAAATTGATCCCACTCTCAACAAAGTGCTGAGGAGGTACTAGGATGATTGGGAACATTGACAAGCTTCAGAGTGATTAAATCAGGGCATTAAGTAGGTACAGCATGTAACAAATGTAGAGAACATGAGAAGTTGTAGTCAGAATTCCTAAATGGAAGACTGCTTGAAGACTTGAGCATAAATAGGAGGATAATATTAAAAATAATTGGATGTTCTAGGAATATAGCCTGAAGGGGTGGTTTGGATTGAACTGGGTTCCTCTATGGACTTGCAGGCATAGTTCTGTATGAAGGGATGCAAACAACATAAATAACAAGGTGACAAAAGCCAATTAATAAAATTTGCTTATGAACACCGTAATGCCGTTTACAGTGAGGCTATTATGTATTCATAATCTTAAGCTAGCTCTCCTACACAAAATACATTAATATGTTTATGTACTACTTGCCCCATTTATGAGAATATTTATAATGAGAGAAACAAATTTCCTCCATGGTGTTGTGGGCCAATAGAAAACCTTTTTGCCCACCACACTACCACACAGAGACACACCTGGTTGATATTCTTCCACCCAAAACACAAAATTTCAAAGTTTTGTCCAAGACAGAATTCCATTGTCTTTGTAGGATGGTTAGTCAAGTTTGAGTTGCAGTGAATTTCAGGTGAAAGAAAGCCGTAGACATAATGTAAGGGAGAAATGGAGGGTAATAAATGTTGCATGAGGCTCCCATCTGTGACAGGTGGAACAGATTCTTTGAAATGTGCATGGTGTTATCCATTTTCATATTTCCATAACTAATAATATATTTATGTTTCCTCAATCAGGACTAGCCGAATGAGGAATGAACGAAGTTGCTCAGGAGGAATGTTTGATTTTCGTCCTTCAGGCCCCAACATGAGTCATCGCAGCAAGGAAAAGCCACATGGAACTTCATCCACAACAAGATTGCGCTACCTACATGGCACAGTTGCCCAGCTGGTTGACCTGACAATATTTCACATCTCTGGACTGGATGTCAAGGTAACAAATACACAGTTGCATCCATGAAGCCCAAAACATGAGCAGGCTGAAGCATTAACACATTTGGTTCACCAGCAGTTTTGATAGGTTTCTCGTAAAGAAACAAGCCATCGTCATCACCATCACCATCATCATCATCAAGCTGGCGCTACAGTATAATATGGACCTTGGCCTTCTGCACAGTTCTCCTCCAATTCTGTCAATCTTGGGTCTTTACTTGCCAGCCTCGAATGCTCATCCTCCTGAGGTCCAAGGATAAAGTCTTGTGGGGAAAATGATGTCTTGTTGATTGGTAAATAGGTACCAACATTATGGAGGGGCTTTCTGCCTTAATCTTAATGACAGTCCAAGGAGAGCATGTAAGTACTGTTATAATTGGTGGTTCCTCTGCTGCCTAAATTGTAGTGGCTCCTACCACCCTCCCTTTATTAGAAAGGTTGGAACAGCATGTACTGGGTAGCCAGATGAGCAGCTCCAGGAGCTGGTTAGGGAGAAGTGTGGGAGGGAATGATCGGTAATCTTCGTTTCAGGAACCTTCGTGAGGGTAGGACCCCTTTGTTCCCTCTCTTTCTCACACAACATATATCTATGCTACAAGAACAAAGGATGGTAGCTATTTTAATCTCAAGACGCACACCACTCCTGTAATTTGGCGTAATAAAAAAATTGAATTTAGCTAGTACAGAATATATTATAAAAATTACCAAATGTATAAAAGTGTAACCTTATAATGATTTAGTGGAAATATTAAAATTAGACTATTAATCTGGAAAACAACACGAAAAAAAAAAAAAAAGGAAAGTGTCTTTTCAATCAAAAGGAAAATAACATAGTCAGGACTTAAATGTATACAAATACATTGAAATCAATCTGAGTAAAACAATACCCTGTGCGTAGAATAATTCAAGCCGTGGTCTGTATAATTTCCTTTCTGAATTTGGAAAATATAAATTAGATACCTAAATCACTTTTGTAGTTCTGCTAATCTCAGTAATATCTCATCCGTGTAACTAACGCTTACCTCACTGTGTAAATTAGTCCACTTTTATCGGTTCCTTTGTTCCCCTAATATTCCCAAACCAGTGACTCTGTCTGTCCCTCTAAGTGGCTTCCAGACAAGTGCCACTGCAAGCAGACAGCTCTGCGATAGCGTCCCCTGCTGCAGCACTTGGTCAAAGTTTACATTAGTTCTTTATTGCTATTGGTTCTGGGCTATCGCCAGGCTCTTGCACCATTCCACTAAACAAAGTATTGTTCTACTAACAGATTGCTCAAAAGAAAAGAAAGTGATCTGGTTGATAAGTTCAGATTAGCCACTCATATAACTCTTTGGCACTGTATCTACTGTAAAGCACATTGAAATTCCAACAGGAAGTTCTGAATTCCCATCTCTTGGTATGATTTCTACAGATGACCTTTGAATTGAACTGTTCGTATATATAAAAGCTCTAGACGGATCCGATGAAATCACACTTTCACTGAATATTCATGTAATGAGTTTTTTTATTGACAAAGTATGGTGCAGCATTGCCAACTAAAGCACAGGTACCTGTATGTTGATTATACTTGGCACAGCACATTACGTAGTCATCATAAAACTATAGCCAAATTTTCAAGCCTGTATTTCTATTTCCTGATGAGGTATGACTGCTGCAGACAGACAGACAGACAGCCAGCTTCTTTTATTGTATAGATATTTGTAGTAGCTCTTTCCATGCTGGGTTTCCTCACCTTCCAAATTTACAGTAAGGACATATGGGCATGTGTGTTCATTTGTAGTATTGAAAAGGGCCTTTTGAGAGCATGCCATATGACATTGCTGAGTTTCGCTGATTAACCCCTTGCTGTGCTTTATGTAGCAGAATGTAGTTAGTGACAGTGTCATTTAAGGAACTTGTGACCAAGCTAACTCCATGGGACAGAGTCGTTGAGAAGCTGATAGTTCCTCAGTTAGCTAAATTCCTACAATTTATGGAGCTACAAGGTTAATTGCAATCTTCACAAGAGCCCACCACTTGTTTCTGTGATGAGCAAAACTAATCTACTTTGTTCCATTTTAATAATAACATCCCGTCTACACCAGAGTCCTCCGAATGGTATGTGTCCTTTCAGGTTTCCCCACCAAAACCATCCATGCACCTCACTTCTTCCGCACACCTGCTACATGCCCCACCCATCTCATCCTCCATTTGATCACCTGAATAATAATTGGTCAGCAGTACAAATCATGAAGCTCCTCATTGTGCAGTTTTCTCCAATCTCATGTTACTTCTTCCCTCTTAGTCCCAAATATCTTCCTCAGCACCACAGTTGTGAACACTCTCAGCCTATGTTCCTCATTTAACATGACCAAGTTTCACACTCATATAAAACAAAGGCAAAATTATAGTTTCGTACATACTGACTGTTACATTTTTAGATAACAAATGCCAAGGCATATGCTGAACCAAGTGGTAGCCATAGATAAATGAAGGTAGTGTAGGTAAATGACTCTTGTATTCTTAATTACTTTGAAGGCTAACATTAATCAACATTATTTGTAAACATTAAGTTTGTAGCTGTCAGAGAACAGTGTGTGATTCCATTAGATATGCCAGTTGGCGAATACTCTGGAGAAACAGCTGCTGTTTGTTGTCACAACTGGTTGAAACATATAAGTACACCGCATGCACAAAACTTACAGCTTTTATTGTTAAAACTGGCGGTACACATTCGAACCACTAGGCACTCGAGGATGAACTGAAATGTACTGTAATGTAAGTCTTGAATTGATCGGTCTGGTAGCAGCATGGTGCTTTCAGTTCAACTGGCTATCAAATGGTGAATTTGTTATGATTGAACAATGTAATAGGATGTTTGAGGTGTGGCACAACTGTTAACTGTCTCAACAAGTTGTTCCATCTGTAGATGTGGTATAACTTGGGGGGAGAACTGAGACGTCCTACTTGGAGTAGAGTTATGTTAAAGTAATAATAGTACCTTCTGATGGTGAATGTTGCTGCAAAAGAGTTACATCATCTCAGCACTGAAGATTGTAAGGCTGTAAGTACTTCTGCACTCAAGGAATGCAAGAGAAGATTGTATTTAAGATTCATCGCAGAATAGTTAGTTATAAGTGTAATAAAATTCTTTTCACTGAGTGTGTTCACAAAATATGTATGATGTAACCACTGCATTTTTATGTATAATATAGGAATAAACATGGTGGATGTGTCCTGGAAAGGTGGGTGGTACTCCAGAAATATACTTAAATGCTGGCCATTTTGTGTGTGTGTGTGTGTCAGTCAGAGCTCAGCAGATGTTTCCTTTGGTCCAGGTGCTGTATCCAGAAGTTAGGGTTGGATTGAAAATATATATGAGGGTGAGTCACTTGAGAACCTTAAGGTAACAAAAAACACACTGCCCTCTGTGCATCTGCAGGCACAGCAGGCCATCAGCATGGGTGGGAAGTGTGTCCTGTGTAGAGTAGATCTGGACTGCGCTGAAAAGTGACAAGGTTTCCGTTTGACTCCCCTTTTCCGTTATCTTCGTATACATGTATGGCGCCATATTGGTGATTTTAAGCACAATATTGACCTAGCACCGTGGATTTCTAGAGCCCTGATATGTGTTGCACAACATTCTTGCAGAACGTGGATATTTTGAATTTATACTGAGTTCTTGTATGCTGCTTCATAGGTGTTAAGTACTATAATTTCATTTGATTGATTTTCCATTTTTTGTTCGTCTTTATTCATTTACTGCTTTTGTCGAGGAAAGGGATGTGATTAAAAAGTTTGATACTCCCATATATAACATGTATTGTATTGTGTCTACTAGTTTGGTATTGATGGTGAAATTGAAGTAACAGTAAATTGAGAGCCCAGAAAGGAGCATCACATGGTTTTCAATCATATTGCTAAGTCGCCATCTACAGTTTACCTCGTCCCTCTTAGGCCCAAATATCCTCCTCAGCACCATATTCTCGAACTTCCTCAGCCTATGATCCTCCCTCAGTGTGAGAGACCAAGTTCAATTTACTATATCCTGCCTGAAAATCTAAGACATTTATTTTAAACTAGCTAATGTGCCTGTTCTATGAATAGGCTGTTGCAACTTCACGAACAAAACTGAAATCATAAAAACTGTTCTGCACTTCCAACTCAGTAAGATGCTACATATAATTGTCCACGATGAAACAAGTAGTGTCAATATTAACACCTGCAAATTTAAGGGACTGTCCTTAAACACAGCAAATGTAAGACAGAGTGGAAATTTCAGCTGCCTAAACTGAAGTCAGATGTACCGGTATTTTGAAAATAAATATATCATCTCCTTTTGCACAGCCAGTCGATTCAGCACAAAACAATGAAAATGATTAAACGGTGACTGTAGTGATGACAGAGCCCTTGGGGTTGGTCGTTCAGTGACAGGCACGATAGTATATCCTGCACTGTGCACGAAATATGAGAACCAAACACATTTGATACAAATAGATACATCGTATTAATTATATATTATATTTTAGTAGTTTTGCATCAAGGGACATTCATTTCAGTACTACATTAGATACAGCATTGTAAGCTGGAGGTGGGCCGCGATATCTCAGTCAGTATAGCGACTCGCTATGGGCTGGACGGTCCGGGGATCGTATCCTGGTGGGGGCGAGATTTTTCGCAGCTGTCCAGACCGGCCCTGGGGCCCACCCAGCCTCCTACACAATTGGTACTGGGTCTCTTTCCCATGGGTAAAGCGGCCGGGGCGTGGAGTTGACCACCCATCCCCATCCAGGGTTAAAGAAAGAGTAGAGCTATACCTCTACTCCCCCTCTAGGCCTTCATGGCCTGTTCTAGGGTGAACTTTACCCTTATTGTAAGTTAGAGACTGAGGATGAACCTCTTAGGAGTAAGGAGATGATTATACATGTGTATGTATATATGATGGCAATCAGTTCTGCAGCACCTTGTCACACATTGCTAACAACTTGCTGTTACATGCGCGCACACTTGGAACATGTCACTTTCTATGTTTCCTCAAAATAAACATTATGAGACTGTACATACATACATACATACATACAACAAACATACACACACACAGACATACACACAAACAAAACACAATACATACATACATTACATACGTACACACAGACACAATGCATACATACATACACATTGATACATACATACATACTTAGATATACATACATACACACACACACATACAACTACATCCATGCATACATACACATCTACATCCATGCATACACACATACAAATACATACATACAAACAAATACGTCCATACTTACATACATACACACACATATATACAACACACACACACACACAGATATACTCCAGATACCCAACAGACACTACTACTTCTTATTTCTATCCCTAATATTTAAATAAGCATGAGGAGACACTGTCACTGCCTTGTACAGTGATGTTACCGTCCTTTTAGATTCAACGTCTCAGATTATATGTTTTTTATACAGAAGATGGAATTCACAATAGTGGTAATTGAACTAGCTTGGTTCGGTAGGTATGATTTCTTATCCTCGGGGATTATTGTCGTGTGGAACGTTCGCGGACTACCGTCCTACACTCCACGCTGCACTCAAAAATTAAATAAAAACAATTCAATTGGTATTTTAAACACTTCTCTACTTTATTGTCAATTTGTACCACTCACTTCAATTCATTTCTGTCTTTCCAACAATTTATAACAACGCGTGTCTTAATTTATATATATATATATATATATTGTTTTAATTGAAGAAATAATTTTAAAAAACTCGATCTTGTGGGCACAACCAATTTACTTCCCAAAACTCCACCAGATGAACTAACAGCACCCTTTGGATCACGGTGAAGAATAATACCTTCTGTATCAAACACTAAGCCACTACTGATCACACGCTTCCACGAGTTCCCCCCTCTTCCTACACATCTCTTGTCTTACTTTGTGCCTTCAGAAGGACGCCACACCTATGTCCCAGCACGCCTGCCCTGAACCGCTCAACGCCACCTGTCGCTTACGTCGTCATAAAGTGAACACACACACTACCCAGCCGCGACAGCATCGTACCCAAACTGTCCGGTTACATCCTCACCCCAAATAAATTTCAAAGTTACGCACTGTAACTGACGAGATTTATTTCAAAATGATGCTGTTCATCTCATGGATGGGAAAACTCTCTTATAACTAATACATTCATTGAAGTAAGCTCATACAAAGGTTATACAGGATAACTTGTACATGGCTTACACACTCTAAGTAGATACGATTTTACCTTCATTCACAACACCAGTCACTTAAATCTAGGCGGTTTTTTTAATCTGATAATAGAATTTACTGCACATAAGTTAAAGATAGTAGATCACAAAATATAAGTATTCAGCTCAAATCTGACAATGAAAAATCAATAACCTAATTCCATCTATTATATATATATATATATCAACACACTTTAGAGGCATTAACACAATAAAAAGGATATTGGTTTGCATCTACTTACATATTCTCTTGCATTTCCCTATATAACCACGTTTATCCTCTCCTGTTTGTACCTACTCAGTTTCACCTTACATAAAGATATATATCTATATAGTCTCAATGGTCTTGTCACTCAACTGAATTTCTACACTTTTCACAGTTTCGTTACTTTAAATGCAGCATATGAAAATTTATTAATTTCAAAGTCACATTAGTATCATAAATGTTGTGTTAGTGCTTATGCACTTGCATAAACTAATCTGAAATATTAGTATTATTATCAGTTCATTACCTGAATTTCTTCACAATATTACTAAATTTGTGTTTGACATTTGGCCTGAATACATCTGACTAAATTAAAATTGTCACAAAATACTATGTAGTCACTCTGGATCAAGTAAGCTTAACTAACATTACAACCATTCATAATTACATGCATTTCACACTGTGTAATTCTTAAACTACTGGTAATTCCTACAAATTTAGCAGTTTATAAAGTTAGCTGTTTTACGTGATTTGCTCCCCCCTCTTTATCTTTCTCTCTCTCTCTCTCTCCCCCCCCCCCCCAATTACTGGTCTGTTGCTTCATGATACACCTTGAGTGATTTCAAGTTAAATTCACCCTTAATCTTTCCCCTGTCGTCTTTTAGCTCGAATGTAGTAAGTGGTATTATTCTGCTCACAAAATATGGCCCCTCAAAAAGTCTAATAAATTTTCCAGTTACTCACAATATGGCCTCTGAATTGGGTTGTATGTTTAGCAACACCTTTTCGTGTAGTGTAGGTTTCCCATTACAATTTCCACATCTTCTTTTCCCCTTTCGCTTGTTTATCTTCTGCTTCATTCTCTCATATGCTTTAGCAATTTTATCTTGGACATCTTCCTGTTCTGCTTCCCCTTCTGGTAATTCAGGTAGTATCCCATCGAATAGATTAGGTCTTTTGGTCTCAAACATTAATTCAATGGGCGTATACAAAGTGGTACTTGCTACTGTTTTGTTTAACCAAACTTCGATATGTGGAATTAGTTCTGCGCACTTCTTGTGGTTCTGGTAGCAATATATTCTGCAAAATTTCGATATTTCTTTCATGAATGTGTAGTACATACATACATCTGCGTTTCAGAGTATTCGTAAGTGTGCCATCAGCATTGAATATAAAACGTGTCAAAAAAACAAATCACAGAAATCACAAACAAGATCACAAGGACATCAATTTAACTATAGTTAAAGTCTAGACTAATCACATCAGTTGATATACATACAATAGATACACATACAAACATGCAAAGCACAATAGGTAAAATAAGTATAATGATAAGTTATTATATATTATATATATATATATATATATATATTAGACACTGTAACATTGCACAATGATTTACAACTTCCTAGTCATGTATACATATGCATATGGTGAAATATATAATTGTCATGTATTTATAATATAAAAATCTGCTCAGTAAGTATAGTAAAATGTATCTATTTCCTATATTTCTCAATTAAAAATCTTGACAATAATGCAAAAATTCATCAACTGAATAGAACGAATTTTGAATTAAAATTTCTTTTAGCTTTCCTATGAACTTGTTTTTCATCTCCTACTGAGTCAATTAAAAAGGTAGGCAAACTGTTAAAAATTTTACACTCATATAATAAACCCCTTTTTGCCTTATTGTTAGATGTGATTGTAATACATGAAGGTTTCCTCTATGTCTAGTTGACTTATTATGAATTGCACAATTAAAGGTAAAATGCTCCAAATTGCTTCTCATAAAAGTCACCAAAGATAATATATATTGGGAGGCCAATATTGGTATATTTAATTTTTTGAATACTGGCCTGCATGTATCTCTTTGTTTAATTCCCAACATAATCCTTATAGTCTTTTTTTGTAAAAGGAAAACCTTCTTAGCATCTGGCGAGTTACCCCAGAAAATTAACCCATACTTCATAATTGAGTGAAAATATGCATGGTATATCATCTTGAGTGTTTCAATATTACTACACAAGTTCATATTTCTTACTGCAAAACATGCGTTGCCCAGTTTGAGTAACATTAATTTAACATACGTTTTCATGAAATCCGTGAGAAGTAGCATTACATTTTCGAATTATTTTTGATTATCTTGACCATCATTAGCATTGTGTTATGATAATTATTGAGTGAGATTCTGGTGCTCATCTTTGACAAAAGGTGTGATACTGAATTGAAACGTTTGTACCTATTTGAAGGCCTGTTATTCGTTAATTCTTTACTGGCTTTTAGTTCTTTTTTCTTATATGTTTTGTGGTGGGTTTATGATTTGCCTACTGTTGTCTGTTGGGAAGGAGACCTGTGATAACCATCAACATTATTGTACCAACAGCATCTATTAATTTCGCGTGAATTTATGTGAGGCTTTAACAGTGCATCAGTTGGTGTGAAAGATTTAATTTAATTATGTGAGGCTATTCAAAGAAAAACTATGAAAACCGATTCTGCGTTTGCAATCCATTACACTTCCTCCTCCCATACTGCCTAGACATGTACAAAGTATACCTCTTGTCTTCTCCTGATATATTTCCCTTATGCGCAGCACAGTAGACATGACTGGGAATTCAGGCAGTACAGTGAAAATTCTTTCTGGGAAAGCAAAGATTCTTATTTTTAAATGTTACATAGGTTTGATATCAGGCACAGCTCAAATATGCTAAATTCTGCCGAACGTTGTCAGCTTTATGTGAAGTTACCTATAGTTGAGGTTTCCTTTTTTATAGGCAGTGACAGGATAATATCTTCCAAGTAGGGTATTACCTATTTTGTATAGTGATGTACAAGGCCATTATTTTAAATGACCATCATTCCTAGTTACTTCCTGTGCAGTCACTTGTGCTACATACCAAGCCAACTCTCAAGAATCTTTCCTAAACTGTACATCAGAGAGCTTGCAAAGTGCATGCTCAGTGTATGATACATGCAGTAAATTAGGTACATTCAGGAAGTTGTTAGTCTCTACAGTGTGTGTATTGGTAATAAATGGTAGCATTATTAGCATACATTCCATCCTGAAAAGGTCAAGATCATATGGTTTTTACATCACCATGCTGTCATGTTGTGTGTGTCTTTTGTCACTGATGTGGCCTAAAGTTGACAATCTGGTTGCAGACAAATTTGCTGCAATGTCATGTAATAGCCCAAATATTTCTGCTTAACTTGTGAATGTTTGCATAATCACAGAAGTTTGATGTAATTAAAATAGTGTTATGCGGTGTTTGAGTGATGTTTGAAATTTGGCAAAAGTCCCCTTTTTTTTTATTTCACCTAGTATGGAGACTGGGTGCAATCAGTAATCCAGAAAACGCAAGAGGTTTAATGGTGATGAATTATTGGTTCTTTAGGAGTTGGTGGTTTCCTGGGTACGTGGATTCCTGTGGCATGTTACGGTAGACTGTGAGTAGTATAATTAGTTGTTTAGTTAGTAAGCTATTTAATCAGTAAGATTGATACTTAGTTACTAGTAATTAATTTGTGATTCAGCCATCAAGCTTGTTGGACACTGTCAACTCATTGTCATGTCGTTAGTCTGTCAATGAGAGGGCTTGTTAATGTGTTTATACGAAATTCGTAACTCCAGGTGTGTCTTAAACCCCGTAATCATTCCACACTTGACATAAAAGTTTAAATCAGTTTATTTGATGAATCATCACTCTATTCATGTCATGCATCTGTCCAGACAGCTACAAAGAATGTATGACATGTAGGTGGAATAAATTTAACTTAAAAAAAACCAAGAATTTCAGCTCCATTTTGGAGCCGTTTATGGAAAACTTTTACAGTCATGTTATTGTATCTTTAGCTGTGTTAACATATCCTGTGTAAGTTGTGATGACTATGTTGTGTAATGAAGTATGGGAGAAGGTGAAATGGCCACAAGAGTGGAAACGGTCTATCTACATACCTCTACCCGAGAAAGGAGATGTCAGAGAGTGCTCGAATAATTGCACCATTGCATTAATCCCTCACACAAGCAAGATCCTACTGAGGATAATTCAGAAACGACTTGAACCGTATATAGAACACGAAATGCCAATGGAACAAGCAGGATTGAGGAAAGGGCGGGGGACAAGGGACCAAATCGCCAATGTAAGGTGGGTCTTGGAAAGGACAACAGAGCGCAACAAACCTGTATATCTGAGTTTTATAGACTATGCAAAGGATTTTGATAGTGTAGAATAGCATGAGAAGTATGGGTATACTTGAACATTTGATCGGATTAATAAGAGACCTATAGACAGAACAAGAAGCCAAAGTGCAGGTCGAACAATGCGCAACAGAAAGGTGTAAGGCAAGGCTGTATTTTATCTCTGGGCCTCCTTAATCTATACAGCGAGCACATCATAAGAACAGCGGGGTTAGAAGACATTGAGGCAGGTGTAAATAGGGGGCCGAAAAATAAACAACCTACGATATGCAGACGATACAACTCTACTAGCAGAAAACAAGGACGATATGGGCCAACTGATAAAAAGGGTCAAAATTGGTAGTGAAAAGGCAGGTCTTAAACTGAACATAAAGAAAACCAGACTAATGAGCATTGGGGAACAAGGAAACATAATAGTAGATGGTGAAGAAATAAGGACAGTAACAAGCTACAAGTTTTTAGGGGCTCTCATCACCAATGACGGCTATATCCACGACGAGATTAAGAGAAGAATAACCTTGGGCAAAGCAGCAATGGCAAAATTGACAAAAATTATGAAAGACTCAGGAGTTTCAACCAACACAAAAGTTAATTTAGTGCAGAGAATAGTGTTCCCAGCAGTGCTGTATGGATGCGAAAGCTGGACGTTAATGAAGGCAGACAAAAGGAAGCTAGATGCCTTCGAGCTACGGACGTGGAGAAGACTGCTCAGAATACCATGGGTAGCAACAAATCGAATGCATCAGCGATCAATCAAATTAAGCCCAGGCACTCCCTAGAAACCTTAGAGGTAATAGGCAAATTGAAATATTTCGGACACATAATGCGCACGTCAGATTCACTGGAAAAAGATTTGATGTTAGAATTGACAGACGGCAGTACAAGAAGAGGAAGACAGCGGGCAAAATGGACAGACGAAATACGAAGAACCATGACGATGAACTGGCGTGACAACATAAATGCCACGCAAAACAGCGCAATGGAGGGACCTGATCTACAAGGCCGTGGAAAATAGGAAACGACAAAATGAAAACGACTAGGGGATAGTAAGACCCTGTACCTCTTGCTCAGAAAATCCAATGGGATCACCAGGGTTCGCTTGCGACCTGAAGGAACTGCTACTAGTGTGATAGAAAAATGGTGGTCACATATCTATAATGCCAATATAGGAAATAAGTCCCGAAATCTAGCAGGTTTCGTTGTTTGTTTCGCGGAAAAAAAAAATTCACTATGCACTTTTTTTTTTTTTTTTTTTTCAGTTTTCAAAATTGAACTATGGACAGACTTTTAAATCGCCATGCTAAAGTGTCTTTGTGCATGTGAGTTAATACAATTATTTTTGTGATGACAGATGAGCAAAAATTTGACTTTTGATTTGTTATATACTGGAAAATTAAATACTGTAGATGGTGCTTGTTACGAGGAAAGAAGAGTGTGATTTATACAATTAGGGCCCATATAAAAAACCACTAACCTACGTGTGAGGACAAAACTATATCTTCTGGACAATATAAATATAAGGTAGGGATTTTTTAATGGAATTTTGTTTACATAAGTTTTAAAACTTTCGCGGCGACATTATTCAATATAGTCTTCTCGGGCTTTCAGCCGCGTTAGCTCGTTTAAATGCAACGTTTCGGGGACTGGCTCCGTCCCCATCCTCAGGCAAACTGATTTAACATACTGCTCGTCTGTCCCGTGTTTTTCTACTTGCCGCGGCAGGGAGAGCAGACCGGCTCGTAGTGCCGAAACAGTTAAGTTGGTGGGCGGGCTGTTAACTGTTGTGCTCTCTCGCCTCGCTGCGAGGAATTTTGTTTGCTTTTTTAAACCTTTCTATACGAGGTGTTGGCTACACTGTTCATGACAATGGCGTGCAGCGCATGTCTTTGGGTGAATAAGTGTGGAATCTTTGTTCATGAATGTGGCAATAATGGGATTTATATATGAATTGTGACTTGTAGGTAGGAGCATTTCTTACATGATGTAAATGCTGTGACTATTTTCTGTGGCTTTGAAATGGAAAGTTCGTTACTAGATTCGGTATTAGGTTTGCTAAGTGTATTTTTCGGCCAATAATTTCGGGCCTTTTCTGTAGAATGTACTTGAAAAGCTTTATTACACTTATTGCTCGTTGCCATTTTCCCTGTTATTTAATTTACCATAAGTGTAAAGGGATTTTGTATGATGATTGAAAAATTATTGTCATTTGTATTACGATGTTAGAAGTTCGTTACAAGGGTCGAGTACCAAAAACGATAGGGTTTGTGACGAACAATGCAAAGAGACTGAGTGTTAGCCTCTATGGTGTGGGTTAAGGATTTTTGGACAGGTTTGGTAGTAGGGGCATAACACATCAGCTGTAAGGTCTTACTTGAAAGTTTATTTAACATGTATATTCGCTTGCTTTCATCAGTTGACCAAGTCTGCGTAGATAACTTGTACATAATGTGTAAAGAACCCAGAATGATTACCTTTATTAGTAACTTAACAATTTCATGCTTTGGGTCCAGTCCAGGATTACACCCCCAGTTATTTATGTTGTTACAGGAAACTTACTGTATATGCACTGACTTCTCATAGGACTTATTTTTGTAACAGAAGCAGGATTTGCGATTGAACATGTTAATATACTCACATTATACAAACCTTAGTTACCAGCATGGAAGGTGACATTGCAGTGAATAGTATCCATTAGCTGTGTGGGGTTGTCAGCATCTTAAAATCCATGATAGTTGCGAACATGAGTAATGAAAGCATCAAGAATACATGATTTAAAATGTGTGTATTCATTTGCAACCCCAAAACCTAAAAGATGTCACTAAATGAAAATTTGTAGGGTAACCTCCATTCTGTGTCTTAGTTGAAAACTGAGTAGCTTACCATGTTGAGTATCTGAGCAAAATGAAATCAGGATGCTTAACCTTGTTGCTGTAATTATGTTTGTTGATTACAAGTTATTTTCCTAATCAGAGGTCTCAAACCCTTAACTCAGTGGATTGGAAGCTGCTTTCAGCCCTAGTGTACGTTGGGCATACTGACTTTACTTTATTTGAGTCTTTTGTTGTCAAACCTGATCAGACATTGTGTCAAGATGCAAGGAGTGTGGAATACAGCTTTAAAATTATATGTTGTACTTGCATTACCGTTTTTATTAAAATGTATTGTTTTGGATAAGAAACATTACTTCAGGGTACAGGTATTAGTGAACAAAGATTTGTAATAATTTGTCTGAGGCAGACAATAAGCAGGAGGGTAATCCTAGATTACAGTGATTGTAACTTTGTTAGACTAATGGTGTAATATATAATTGTTGCTCATTGCTAGTAAGAAACTCACCTGGAGATGGAAAATGTATGTTGTCAAAACATGCGGGATGAATTTGTTTTATTGCCTGCATCCTACAATTAACAGCATGGTGGTGATGTCATCAGACAGTAAACTTAAGATCACTAACTGCATGTGTGACATGAAAAATTATTAGGCCCTTTGCATGAATGACAGTTTGCCATTGAAAACCAATAATGTGTAGTGCCACCCCACACCAGACAGATTTGTACATATGCTAGATACCGCTAGATGTTGTGCATATACAGTATGATACACTGTATGCAGACATCCAATCTATGTAGAGCTGTGCTTGTGTGAACACTGTACACCGTACACCACATAGTTTAATCTCTTCTAAAAACACCACATGACAGTAAATTAAGTGGTTCACTCATTGCAGATGAGTCATCCTTGAAAAGGTAGTATTTTCTCAGCTAGTCAGGAAATTCCCCACATTTTATGGACCTGAAGTACATTACTGTGTTCACAAGCGCTTTCAACTGATTCCTGTCCTGAGCCAGATGAATCCAGTCCACAACCACACATCATATTTCTGTGAGATACATTTTAGTATTATCCTGTCATTGATATTCATGTCGCAGTATTGCTCTTGATGTTGAGAACTGTCAGTGGTCGAGGGCATACCTGAGATGAAATTGTGTTGAACTGATGGCAGACATTTTATGTGAGGAATATTCAAGTGTTTTGGGAATTGGAATTTTTTTGTGTGTTGAGTAGTTCTTGATGTTCCAAAGGATGGTGGTGCCTCCATTTTCACAGGCTGAAGGTCCTTTGAATGATCGGGAACTATTAACCCAGTGACACAGTCATGTCCCAGAACAGTTGAATCTTCAGCAACACTTCTGTGAGAACTTCAAAAGTTACATTGTTCATGATGTTTATGCTTGAACTGTTTGATGTGTGAAAGTAAAACACACACAGAGCCCAGAGGATTCTGTTCACTTTGTTAGCTGTGCAGAAGATTGTTACTTGCATTACTGCTGTGACTGGTGTTTTGTTGTAGTTTGAATTGAAGAACTGTACAGAGCATTATTGTATAATGGTGGCAGACTGATGCACTGCATAGCTGCAGCATGTGTATTGTACAACTGTAAAATGTTTGATGTTTGGATAAAGCTTTGAAAGGTGAACAGAACAAGTACTTCCTGAAATCAGGGGTGGACTGTCTGCTGTGTGCATATTCTTTCCAAGTCTCTGTATCCACTTGTCATGCAGTTCAAGTGCTACTTTGTGCCAGAATCTAGAAATATTACAGTATACAATTATGATCGTAAATTGTGCTTGTTACAGATGGTGGCACAGTTTTTGATGGTTCCTTTTGTCAAGTCGGGATATGTGATGCTGTACACTGTATGTCATCTTCACTTTGTGAGGTAAGTGGATGGGGTTCTGGGATCAAAACATACAGCATCATATTCCTGTTTTTGTTTGAATTCTGTTTGTTATGGAAGGTTGTGATCTGATTTTCTGTTTACTTCCTGTGTGTAAAGGCACTGATTACTTACTTTACATGCAAATCTAACTTGCTGTCTGATGTAACAATGACTCTGTTGTTGTATCCCCGAAATTTCGGAGAAGGCCGGTGGGGCGTATCGTGGATGTTGCTCCACCGGAATAGGGTTCGTATAGGTTGTGAGGGATGCTTGAAACAAACTCGTTGTACCAGGTTCCAGGCACTTTAATTGCAATAGGCCGTATTTACAGAAAACAGGCCGAGAAGGCCTCGCAGCAACTTATACAGACTATCTGGATCAACGGCAGGATCGGGAATGCACCCTTTCAGGCGTCAGAGGTTTTATCAGACAGGCTTGTGTGTGGTCTGTGCGTAGGAGTATTCCTTACTCCTCCACATGTGACTGTGCGTCTGCATGGAGTCACACAGTGGCCACCATAGTTCCAGGAAGAATAACAAATAAGCAGTTACAAACATTAGGGCAAAGCGAATCCAAAGAGGCGTATGATGAGAAAGTACTAATTATCAAGTAATAAGGTCCGATGATACGGACAAAGTACAGAAGGTACTGCATCAATGCAATGTCGTTGCCTTAGTTACTATAATATATATATATAATGTAAGGAACATCCGTAATATAACAGATATATGCAACACCTCCCCCCGTACAAGAAAGTCCATTTTACACCTAAAATGGGCTGGTCTTATGAGTGCTAAAAACAAGATTTTGCTACCCAGGGTCAGAGCGACCTTGTAGGTGGATCAGAGGGTGACAGGGGTGGGTGTTTCAAGCGTATACCCTCGGGCTTATTGCCAAGCTCTCATTACTAGTTCATATGTGAATACTAACAATGTTTCCAAAACCATGCGCCCCTGCTGGGGTCAGAGCTTGTAGACGAGGGAGATCTCTTATGAGTGGTCAAATACACACATACAAGTTATACGTAATATAAATCACAAAAATACTCAAAAAGCATACACAAAAATAGCATATAAACTATAATTAACCAAGTAATAATTTTTTTATTCATGTTCCGTAATGTTTTTCTAAATCTAATATTTTTTTCTGGTATATTTAAAATCACCAAAATAGAAAATAACCCTTTTATAGGGAATGTTTAGGGATGGATAACTGAAATTAAATGTTAGCCCAAGCTCTTCGCAACATCCATATGGAAAAGGCATTTAGTTTAGTAAATAACCTCCTCTTCTAGTTACATTGTTCCAATTCTCTAAAGTCCAACATAAAATAATACGGTCAAGCTTTATCAAAATACAACACTGTTTTGTCCACATCTATGTGCACAAAGTTCCTTTGTTCCACTGCAGTGGGTATCGATGTCAGTTTTAGAACGTCAAAATTATCTTTACTCATTAATGGGACTGAAATCACATATCCCAGCACTGTATTATGTACATAGATATCAACATCACACACTTGGTACAATAAGTGGGCAAAATCTTTACTCAACGGAGAAGGAAAATGAAGTAGCACTTAGAAAATACTATTTTGTAGGAAGGTGTTTACAATCAGGCTAGGGGTACCACTTGTGGGTGCAGAATCCCCTTTCGTGCGCCAACAATGCTGTTAACTAAAATACCAAAATTCCTTCGTAACACAGTTAGGGCATCAAGGACCCTGACAACATAACTCTCCACTGTAATTTTTAAATCAAAAAAATTAGTAACATGAGCTTGCGAAACAACAGAGTCTACATAATGCTGAAGTTTCGTCCACCCTTCTCTAAATATATCTTCATTATAAACCATATGAGACAAGGTCTGGTTGAGAACACCTAACGATGATTTCACCACCGTCAATTGCTGCTTTAAAACAAAATCACACTTTCAAAGTTCCTTTCAGAATACTCTATTATCTCGACCAATGATATCAGTTGCTAACTGGCCGGTATTCTTTTGCCTGCTGCAATTTGCTGAAGGTAAGATCATCGAGGTGACTGCAAAGAGTCCAACCTTTGAAATCTAAGCTAGCGCATAACTTGTTAATACAATCAGCATATTGTTCAGTCGCAGTCGTTTGCCTCATCGGTTTCAACTGGACGTAAACATTTGCCTTCCATACTGTATCAAAACTTGGCCTGTCCTAAGCCTTCAAAGTAGAGACCCGGTGAGTCATCGTAACGTTCCAAGCTATAACCTGCTTCAGGGGTGTACGAAGCTACGGCCGTCTCTAGTAATGTCCAAGGCATCCAGAGGACAGTAGTCGATACCATCTGTCACAAAACGAACAACTCATGTTTCTGCGGTTGTTCCCTGCGTCTAGTAAAAATGCTTCAGCCTGTTCTTGTGCACTTTTAGTAGTTTACGTCCCTTCCTAATAGTGACATTCACCTTGTCAACTCCTACTACCTCGTAGGGACCTATCCATTGTGCGCTTAGTTTTCGGGATCTACCCCTTCTGACTGTTTCATCATAAAGCAAGACTTTATCCCCTATTTCGATTTTCATTTCCTCGGTTTTTCTATCGTAGTAGTCCTTGCTTCGATCCTTGTGAGTTATTAGGTTACTTCTCGCTGCCTGATGCGCCGATTGCAACCGATCTCGTAACTCGGATACGTAGTCGTCATAATTGTACTGGGGACTGGGGGGCTTTTCAGAGAAGAGGGTAGAGAGGAGGGGTGTCCAAATAACAGCTCGAAAGGTGTGTACCCCGTGGCGGAATGTTCCGTAGTGTTGTATACATAAGTGGCAAAGGGCACCCACTCGTCCCAATTGGTCTGATCCTCTTTTACACAGTGTCGCAGGTATTCAGCTAATACGCGGTGGCTTCGTTCAAGGCCTCCCTGGGACTCTGGGTGAAAAGCCGTAGATTGGATTTTCTTAATCCGAAGCAGCTTACAAGTGGCCTTAAATACTTCACTGACAAAGTTAGTGCCCTGGTCAGTTTGCACTATTCTGGGTGTGCCGTATTTCAATATTACATGTAGCACAAACGTTCTAGCCACGGTCTCCGCGTTTTGATCGCTAATGGGGGTTGCTATGACATATTTACTCAAGTCGTCCTGAAAGGTGAGTATGTACTTGCTACCCGCTTGGGTGACGGGTAGGGGACCCACAATATCCAAAAAACATTTTTCAAAAGGGTGCTCCGAGGTGGACGTAATTTCCATTGGAGCTTTTCGTTTAGGTTTCAAGGTCTTATTCATCTGACAACTTTCACATTGCTTCACATAGTTCTCTATTTCTCGCCTCATGTTAGGCCAGGTGTACTGGGATTTGATGGCCTTGTATGTTTTGTTCATGCCTCTGTGTCCACCAACTGGTGCATCGTGAAATTCATACAAAATTTGTTTCTTGGTCTCCTCATCAAACCCAGGCTCGCCCTTGCTTTCCTGACTAATCACGCCCATTCTACTCAGGGCATCTGCATTAGTGTTTTGTGATCCCTTTTTATAAATTATTTCATAGTCAAACTCTGCCAACTGAATCCTCCACCTAAGCAATCTAGATCCCGGATCTTTTACATTCATCACCCATGTGAGGGGCTTATGGTCGGTCACAACCCTAAAGTGCCTACCATACAGGTACGGTCGGAAGTATTTGGTAGCCCACACGATAGCAAGGAGCTCCTTTTCGCTGGTGGTATAATGAACCTCGGCTTTATTGAGACTCCTACTAGCATAGGCTATAGGTAAATCTTTACCAATGGGGCCCTGTGATAATACAGCTCCCAGTCCTGCGTTACTTGCGTCGGTAGAGAGGGTAAATTCTCTAGAAAAATCTGGGTATTGCAAAATGGGTTGACTAACCAATCTATTTTTAAGATGTCGAAAAGCATGCTCTTGAGCCTCAGTCCATTCAAATTTGGCATCTTTCTTAAGCAACTTATGAAGGGGGGATGCTATCCGGCTACAATTTGGAATAAATCGCCTATAGTAACTGACCATCCCACAAAATGTTTTTAGTTGCTTTGCCGTAGTGGGTGTCGGGAATTTCTCAATAGCAGCTACCTTTTGGGGGTCCGGCTTCACTCCTAATTCGGTTATTTGGTGGCCCAAGTAATTTACTTCCTTCCGAAGAAATTCACATTTTTCAGGTTGTAATTTTAACCTGTGAGTTCTCAACCTATCCAGCACCTCCCGCAATTTGATATTGTGATCTGCTAAAGAGTTAGCGTAGATGACAATGTCATCAAGGTACACAAAACAGCGTGTCCCATTTAAACCACTGAGAACCGTGTTCATCATTTTTTGAAATGTGGCTGGCGCTGTCTTTAGTCCGAAAGGCAATCTCCTATAATGCCAATGCCCTTGCTTGGTGCTAAAAGCTGACAAAGGTTTAGCTTCCTCTTCCAGTTCAATCTGGTGATACCCCATGACCATATCCAAGCATGTGAAATATTTGGACTGGCCAAGTTGATCTAATATTTCCGTAATATCGGGTAAGGGGTGTGCGTCTCCCACAGTTCTTTCATTCAGTCTCCTAAAATCAACCACAAGACGCCATTTTTGTTTACCGTCGACCCCTACTTTCTTTGGGACTACCAGGATGGGGCTGTTCCAAGGAGAGTTACTTTCCTCAATTATCCCTTCCTCTAGTAATTTGGTAACCTGGCTCTCTATCTCGTGTTTTTGACTCTCCGGCAGTCGATAAGGCCGGGTATTTATGGGTACGGTCCCTGGCTCTAAACGGATAGTGTGTTTAGCGGCCGTCGTGCTACTCAGTCGGTCCCCCTGCAAAAAGAACACGTCCTGGTAATCGAAACAAATTGCCCGGAGCGATTCGCGCTCTTCCTGATTTAAGTGCTCCGTTCTCAGTTTTTCCATGACCCTTTCGTCCCTGCTAGGGTCTCTTTCTACGGGACTTACGGTATTTATTTCTAAGGGTTCCTCTCTCTCTGTCTCCGTAATCCTTATGACGGGTTTAGGTATATCCACCTCGATTTCCGTGGTATTTAGGATACTAGTAATAACACTTCCATCCACGATTCTGACTAGGGATCCCGCCAAGTACACCCCTGGTGCTAGCTCCCTTTTTTCCACCAATCCCTCAGTCATTACCGATTCTGCTTCGGCTGGTAATTTGACAACTGTCTCTGTTCGAAGTGGTAATTTTATTCTACCAATTCCGACCTCTGATTCGTTCAATTCTTTCTCGCGCCAGTCGGGTCTTAAAGGTTTGGTTACCATATTCCCCGCGTGATGAAATGTCAAGGTTCGATTCTTATAGCATATCTGGGCTTGCATTTGCTTAAGAAAATCTCTTCCCAATATCCCATCTCCCTTGAGGTCAACCTGTTTACTGACTAATTGAAAGTGGAATGGGATTTCTATGGTACCTTCACGGATTCTGGCCTCTATGCTTCCGTGGGTTTCAATCACTGAACCCTCTATACTCTTCAGTCGCACCCTATCTTCGGGCTCGAATTCCACTTCTCCGCGCAAGTTGCGACTTTTTAGCAAACTAATATCAGCTCCGCTATCAACTAGTAGGTACAGTTTATCTCTGCTAGCCACATCCAATTCTAGCTGGACATATTCACATCTTCCCCTACTTCTGCAGCCTACTGAGTGGAGGAGACGGTCGGGCGGCTGCCCTCCAACCGTCTTACCTCGTTTCCCGGCGGCTTTCCTTGCCCGGTATTCTCCCTTCTCCTGGGCGGTTTGCGACAGTTTCTAGCGAAGTGGCCTTTCTCACCACACCTAAAGCAAATGCTGTTGCTGGTATTGTCCGAGGGGTTGGTTACCACCGGATTCACTCGTGCTTCCCGTTTCTCTCGCGAGTAACACTTATTAGACGAGTGACCTGCTTTACCACAAAAGCTACACTTATGGACGTTACTCCCATCGACCTTATACCGCTCTTGCCTGGATGCTATCGCACTCTCCTCTACTAAGGCTGTTTCCGCTATTTCATCAAAGTTCTGGAAATTTCTACTTCTCACAATCGTCTGGATGCGGTCTGACGTTAAACCCTGTACAAAGCAAATGTTGCGCAGTCTGTCTGCTAGATCTAATATCCCTTCGCGCGCTCCTTCACTACAATTTAGTAAGGCAGACTCGCGAAACTGTGATCCTAGTGTCTGAATCCTCTGAATCCAATCAGTTATTCTTTCCTCCTTTCCCTGCTTAGCCTTGAAAAGCTGACTAGCATGATAATCAAGCGTTCTTTTCTCAGTATACGAGTTCTTCAAGAACTCTTTTAGCTCCTCCCAATTATTAAAGTTTCTGTGAATAATCGCGGTCCGAGGTTCTCCACTTATCCGGGTTAGAACAAACTTATACAAAATGTCTTCCTGACTTGGGTTTATTACTGCGAACGCAGTGTCTACGTTCCCAACAAAAGCTAAAACTTCATTCTTATTCCCTTTAAAGGGGGGCACCAATTTCAATGCTTCACCTACACTAATGTATTCCCCAGGGGATTCGGCACCTCGGGAATTTGAACTGGCAGGTTCGAAAGACATGGTTAGTTGAGTAAAGACTCACCCTTTTTTGATTATGCAGTGTTGCACCCACGTAGATTCTCGCTACCCTCGTCTTGGCACCTCGGCACCTACTCCCTTCGTATCACCACCAATTGCAACCTCGCTCGGCTAGCTGTGGCCCCGCCACTGCTCTGCTGGACTGCTCTCTGGCTGGTTCTCGATACGGCGCTGCCTGCGATATGTACGGCGTCAATTTTCGCGGCTCCGCTGCTAGCTTCAAGCTGCGGCTTCCTTCACTACCCGTAGTAGGTTCAAGCTGCGGCCTCCTTCACACCCGTAGTAGGTTCAAGCTGCGGCCTCCTTTACACCCGTAGTAGGTTCAATCTGCGGCCTCCTTTACACCCGTAGTAGGTTCAAGCTGCGGCCTCCTTCACTACGCGTAGTAGGTTCAAGCTGCGGCCTCCTTCACACCACAATCTGACACCAGTGTTGTATCCCCGAAATTTCGGAGAAGGCCGGTGGGGCGTATCGTGGATGTTGCTCCACCGGAATAGGGTTCGTATAGGTTGTGAGGGATGCTTGAAACAAACTCGTTGTACCAGGTTCCAGGCACTTTAATTGCAATAGGCCGTATTTACAGAAAACAGGCCGAGAAGGCCTCGCAGCAACTTATACAGACTATCTGGATCAACGGCAGGATCGGGAATGCACCCTTTCAGGCGTCAGAGGTTTTATCAGACAGGCTTGTGTGTGGTCTGTGCGTAGGAGTATTCCTTACTCCTCCACATGTGACTGTGCGTCTGCATGGAGTCACACAGTGGCCACCATAGTTCCAGGAAGAATAACAAATAAGCAGTTACAAACATTAGGGCAAAGCGAATCCAAAGAGGCGTATGATGAGAAAGTACTAATTATCAAGTAATAAGGTCCGATGATACGGACAAAGTACAGAAGGTACTGCATCAATGCAATGTCGTTGCCTTAGTTACTATAATATATATATATAATGTAAGGAACATCCGTAATATAACAGATATATGCAACACTGTATAGGAGATTGATGGAGTTGAGGCTCATAAACTGTAGAGCACACTAAGCACACCTGGACTGACATTCATCATAATCTACATTTATACCAAATGCTAAACTTGATAGAATTAGTCTCATCTCATCTTTGTTACATTCAATAAATTGTCTAGCAGGTAAAAGAAACCGCAGGATGTAGAAATAGTCCAATACAAATGAACAAAACAGAATACACAAACACGCTAACTATGCTTATGAACTAAATGGTGCTGCTGTCCGGAGGAACCGTTTGAGTAAATTTTCGATGGTGAAGTACTGGCTGAAGCTATCTTCCACTGGTGCCATCTTTTGGTGCTGTTTGAGTTTGACAGTGACTATGGCAGGATCATGCAAAGGTCAGAATAGCAAGTGATAGTAGTTTATGGCCTGTGTAATAATGTTAGTCACATTCTCAAGTTTTAAATTTGAAAAGTTTTTACTTTTTTCAGAAATTTCACAGATTTCTTTTACACCTTCTTTTATAGATTAGGCATCTTAATGAGAGTTTGGGTTCTCACATGGTTGAGGATTTGGATTGTTATATTTTGGGTTATGACACAGTGTAATCTACAGAGTGGCTATAAACATGTGGGAGAAAAATTGCTTCGTTATTTTGAAAGTGTGTTAATTGAAAATAATGGATGGAACAGATATACCAGGAAGTGGATTGGTGTTAATATTGACATTAATATTTAAAATAACTGGAATTTTAAATAGCAGTTGTTATGTGCTTATGCTTATGTGAGGCTATTCAAAGAAACACTTTGAAAATGGATTCTCCATTTGCAATCCATTACACTTCCTCCTTCCATTACTTCCTAGACACATACAAAGTACACCTCTTGTCTTCTCCTGGTACATTTCCCTTATGCGCAGCACAGTGGACATGACTGGGAAGTCAGGCAGTACAGTGAAAATTCTTTCAGTTTAAGCAAAGACTCTTGTTTTTAAATGTCACATAGGTTGATATCAGGCACTGCACAAATATGCTACATTCTGCCAAACATTGTCTGCTTTATGTGAAGTTACTTGTAGTTGAGGTTTCCCTCTTTATAGGCAGTGACAGGATAATATCTTCAAGTAGGGTATTACCTATTTTGTATAGTGATGTACAAGGCCATTATTTTAAATGACCATCATTCCTAGTTACTTCCTGTGCAGTCACTTGTGCTACATACCAAGCCAACTCTCAAGAATCTTTCCTAACCTGTATATCAGAGAGCTTGCAAAGTGCATGCTCAGTGTATGATACATGCAGTAAATTAGGTACATTCAGGAAGTTGTTAGTCTCTACAGTGTGTGTATTGGTAATAAATGGTAGCATTATTAGCATACATTCCTGACACTATGCATGAAATTCATTGCCTGTTTTTGTAGTGAAGTAGGCGTTACATAGGACTGAAAGGCACCAAAATTGAATTCAACTGACAGCATAGAGTATCAAAAATTGACATAAATATGAAAGAAAATATTACTAGCACCAGTGATAAAATATGTGAACTACCACATATTGTATTTAGACAGCTTAAAATGAAAGGAACTGGTAGAAGTGCCTTGTGATTGATTAATTAAGCACCATGCCAGGAATGTCATTTAGGGCATTAGAAGTATAAATCCAGTGGTTCTTAAGCTCCACTAATAAATGGCAACGAGTGTTGAGCTACATGTGAATGGACATTAATAACATTTTATTAGTAAATAATTTTTGAAAACCACGACAGCATTATGTACTTTAGGGTGGGATTTTACATAGAGTAAATATTTCAGAAGTGACATTGCTTACCCTTTACTATACTGACGGAGTACTGTAACTAGACCTTTCTAGTGAAGGTGCTGAAACAAAATTGTGAATGAATAGAGCTGAAAGAAGGAACCATTCAGTAATCTGAATGGAGACTTTGTTGTATTCAGACTTGAGTCCAATTTTCAGTACTAACTTGAGAAGTTCCTAGCCACCCTGGGTGTGGTAGACTGTGTTTTTACAGAGCCTGATTCTCCAGCCATATCCTATCTTGATTTTGTTCAGTGTAGTCCCCAGCTTCAGACCCTATTTATAGAAGATCCATCACTAAACCTCCACTACACCATCACTTCACATTCACTTCACCACAACACAATCACTAGAGGTCAGCTTAGTGAATATGTGGGTTTGAAAGACATGCTTTTTCTCTCTGTATGGAAGGTGCCTTGTTTGAAGCACACAGAATAAAAGAATGCCTTTGTAGCTCATCACAATGTGGTGGTGGTGGTGATATTGTTGGATTCATGTGGGAACATCTACAAAACCTTTTTTTTTTAAACTGAGGCACCCCTTTGGGCTGTGGCTAAATGTAGACAAGTGTGTGTTGAGTAAGTACAACTGTGTACCTCTGTTTTTTCTGATACATACATTCCAGTTGTAAACAGCCATTTCAGTTAGTCAATGAAATCACTATCTTAACAGTGCCATTTCTTTTAACACTGGATCCCATGTTGTTGTGCAGAAGTGAAGTGAAGTCATAAAGTGTTAAAATACATGTACAATATCAAGTAATATCCAAGCTGCTTGTTATTAATTATATTAAAACTCTGTTACATTTAGACTCTAATACTGGTGGTTCTGTTGTTTTGATTTTAATTATTCTCTGAAGAGCAAATTTTGTTTTTTCGATTAGCTGAGTCAATTCTCTCATTGTTTTGGGCATTCTAATTTGTTACATTGAATTGTTTTGGATTATTTTATGTTCCGTTGGGAGATACTGAAGTGAAACAAGAATATTTATATTACTGAAGTTTGGGTTGCAATTTGCGGCTTATAGGTATGGTTTGAAGTTGGGGGTTATATTTAGCAGTGCCATAGGTACTACATAGCAAGAGTATGTAATGCAAGGGTCCCACAAGCCCATCGCAACATGTTTTCTTACACTAACTGAAGACCACCCACTATTCCTGCGATTTCGAGCGTATTCGTTACAACTGAAGTTGGCGCGAGTAAGATCGAGCGTTGCCAACCGTATCATAATAACAGCTCACAGAAACTTCGGCCACAGAGCGCGAAATTTAATATTTTACTATATGTTAGTGTGTTTTGTTAGATAATTTTTATAGGTTAACTTAAGTTGGCGACTTCTTAGCGTATCTTAAATTCATTAATAAGCGCCCATACTTGGGAGTGACAATTTTGGGAAGAGAAGCACAGTTGTTCATTGGTAGATTCCCAGTGCACATACCCAGTGGAGAACAATTATTTAAATTTAATACTTTTATTGTGAATTTGATAATTTCTCAAATTAATCAACGATTTTAGGGATGCAGACATTGAATAAGCACGTTGGATTTCTTGAACCAAAAAAGTTACAAGCTTATGCTATAAATGTATGTGAATATCTCCGCCATTGGTTTTGACATTCGCTTTAGAACATGCTATGAAGGAGGGGTTGGGTGTAATGGGACGCATCGGCTTACGTAACGGTGGCCAAGGGTGAGAAGACGTTTAGTAAATTAGAGGTAATAAAAACTACAAGTGAAGTTGGACAGGTAAAACCGTACGAAATTACCTTGCTATTCTGGCTATCGGAAACAAAAAAGCAGGAAAATTGGTGGGCTGTGTGAGGAATGGTAGTTCCGAAAATTTTCGAAGTCTAATAGACGTTTTTCTCTCAGTTCCCCGTATGCGCAGTGCTTCACTACGCACGTACCGTAAGCTGTAAGTAGATGACATCACAGTCGGAATGTGATGTCATTTCCTGTCGCAATTGTCCACGGATTAACATTCACTGCAAATCTCATTCACACTGCCGTTTTACCAGGATCTGGTTGTGGTCTTGACAGCGGAGAGGTGAGTGGGGTTGGTTGCACGTGTAGTTTAAGGTCCCAAAACAAGGGATTTTATCATGCTAATAGAGTCAGAAGTATTATGGGCTGTTGGATGTTTGTAGGCTTCATGTTATTAAAATCTACATCGTATTGAAAATAATTTTGATGGCGTATGAGTTTTCGTTGCATAATGCATGTCTTATCACATGTTGAAAAACTTTATTGGTGGTTTCGTGATTAATTGCAGGTCTTAATGTCTAAAGTTAGCATCATATTTTAAGGTTTTATTTTGAAGATTACCAGATAAGTACGCATATCGAGTGACTCGTTGTAATCAAGACTGCTGTAAATATGTGTACGCGGAAGCCTCCATTTTGTGACGTAGGTAGGGTTTCCATGTTGTCCGTTACTGGTTTATTCCGTCAGTCAAAACAGTGTAATTGTGTTTCGTCGGTGCAGGGGATTCAGAATTAATTTCTGTGTTCGTAATAACCATCCTGTTGCATAATTAAGGCGACTTTGTGGTGCACATAGAGTCGGAAATATTGGCGATAGATGCTAGTAGAAGTCGGGTTATACCGTTATTTAAAGATTTAAATTGTGGTGAATTGGGAGTGGTTTGCCTATAGAGATGGGTCAGTTTCAGGTTAATGACTTTAAGATTTTACAATTAATTACAGAAGGAAGATTAATTTATGCATTAGTCTTTTCTGTGAATTGTGTGAGAGGAAAAATTATTAAACTGTTGATGAGAGGATCTGTAGCTACTCGTTCATGGGTGTTGAAAAATAATGCGTTATACTGAAAGAATTTTGGCGGCTTGTGTTTGTCGTGTAATTCTGTATCAGTTCATTATAAGATGCCTATGCAATGAAAAGGTATGCTACACCCCAGAATGGGCTTAAAAGCATGAAAATAGTGGGAAGAAAACATGAAGTTGACAGTGTATGCAGATACATCTCTGCTGCATTTGACAGAGACAGAACTATGTGCTGAGAATTATCTGCTGTGATTGCTGTATTTTATTGGGATGGTGGGAAGGAGTGGCCATCTTGCAGGAAGATTTAGTGTACACTGTTGGTATAACTCATTGGAAATCAAAATTCTTTCCCCTGTTGTTGTGTTCCTCTTAAGAACAGCTGATATCATTACCTTTTTGCACATCAGTATCAAAAACATTTACAATTGTAATTTTTTTTGTTACGTCAAAAGCCATGTGTTTAGAGTCTATGCCACTTGAGTGACACAAAATCGAACCATTCGGAGCCTCACAGGTGTTGTTGTCACCAGTTCTTCTGCACTGCAGTCTTGTAGTAGGCTACTGAGAGTGTAAGAAAGTCAGTAGTGTGGCATTAAATAGTATCTCTGTAACAGAATATTTGTATTAACTTCTAATGAATTGTGACGATGGTATATGGGCATAGAGGTGACTGAATTTTGGACATGTGTGTTGTTCATATGCAGATCTTATAATTTACTTTTGTCCCACGTGACCTGTTTTGAATAAACATTCTTTGTCTTGACTGAGTTAAGTATCCAGGGATTGAGACTAGCACTTTCTAGGTGGCCAGTGGAGCAACCAGGAAAATCTTTGTTTCCAAGGTTGTGCACAGTGATGTTTAAATGTGCAGTATCATTGTTTTTCAAGCTGGTTTTATTTAACTTTGAGGTTATCAACGTTGGTGTGTGGTCATATTTGTGATTGAAATGTTGGGCGTTTTCCACAGCCCACTTGTAATTAATGAAGTTCATGTATCTCTGACAGGTGAGTTCTGACATTATGAACACACACATTCCCCGGGCTGTAGTTTATTCTGTGTCCAGGGTTGGAGACTGGCCCTTTCTAATGTTGTGGTACAGTGGAGAGTGTCAACAATTTGTCACCACAGTAGTTTCCTACTACACATTGATTCAGTAGGGATAAAATCTTCTGTCTCTTGTGAATTTTTTTGGCAATTATCCTTCTCTCTACAAAATGTTTTACATCACCTGCGGGTCAAGAGTGAAGTGCATGAGTTACATACGGAACAATAGGTACATCCAATATTTCAGACATCACAACCAACATAGGAGCTACCGATGCTAATTGAACTTCACATGTCTATTGCATCTTATCCAATGATATGGGACACCATAGTTTCAATGGCAAGAAGAATAGTAACATACCTTTAGTAGGAAGACTGGAAGAGGTTCATAAGCACTGCAGCATGATACGTGACGTGTGTACGTAATACTTCTACAGTGCTGCCCGCTTACTCGATGGTGCCTTCAGTCACCACTCCATGTCTGTCAAGAAATGTTTAATATCCCATTATATGTATTACAGAAGATTCAGAAGGGACAGAAGTTTCAGAAGAGCCGGAAGAGATAAGCATGAGGACAGCGAGAAAATTCTTTGTTTCTGGGTTTTTTGTTTATTGGCAATGAATGATGAACCGTGGAGGTAAGGATGTAAAATTGCAAAGATGATGTGATGATAAACATAGTGAAAATGTGTGGTACTGAAAATTGTACAATTTATCATGTTTTTACGTGAATATGTGTGTAAAGATGAGAGTATTTTCGTAATTTATCGTCAGAAAGAATAGAGGGTTGCATTATAAATATTGCACAATGTTAAGTGTGCTTTATAGGTAAGGAGTTTTTCTTATGTTGGGGTAAATATGGTAGGTGCTGTTGGCAGTATCAGAAGGAATGTAGTCTTGTCAGTTCCTAAATTTTGAAGCGTTGATCGACTCCGCTGTGATTATGTGAAATCTCGCATTACATATTTTTATTTATGAAGTGTATGGTTGATTGCAGTGATGAGTTTAGATGTAAAATTACTGTGTGTGTTGCAGGACTTCCCGTTTCATATGATAAACCTGTGGTCGTCCATGAATGTGAGCCACCTGCACATGTACGCACAACTGCTGCGAAGCTCTGAATGGCAGTTTTGCTTCACACGAAGGTATGGTTCTACTGTCAAGGTTACTGTTTGTGCTTGCTTTTGTATGAAGCATAAAATGATATCATACGTCTGAATCACCGGTCACTATGCTGTGAGTCAGGGTCCATATTCTTTAGATGAACGTAGGGCAGTTAATATTATGTTTTTACGCATGACATTTGAAGAATGCACTCTCAGTGTTTCTCTTCAGCTTGCGAACATATGTTACACCCAAGAAACATGTTAGTTAATTGCACATTGACGTTTGGTGTTTAAGGAAAAAACGCTACAGTGTGAGTGCTTTCTTGCAGATCATCACCAAGTAATGATTTTTGCTGTACACTCTATCCTTTCTCCATCATCACTGAGTATAAAACATACAACACATTGTTTCAAAAGCAAACTGCTTTGATCTTCAGTGAACCATAATCTTAAGAATAAGTTGACAATCTAAAAAGAAAGAAAATCCTACAATTCATATGGAAGACAAAATTATCCGGACCTCTAAATAAAATAGTATGAACAATACTCAATCGAAAATTGTAATGAAATGAAATAACATATTTCTGTTAATAAAAATAGAGAATCACAGCAGCTGAACAAACATTAAAATATAGAACTTCAATAAAATATAAAGTGTTTGTCGTGTTATTGGGATGGTGGGAAAGACTGGCCATCTTCCAGGAATACAGTATTTAATGTACATTGTTGGTAGAACTCATTGTGAGTCATAATTCTTTACCCTTGTCATTGTGTTCCTCTTGAGAACAGTTGATAATATTAGCTGCTTGTATCTCAGTATAAAAACATCTACGATCCCAAGTTTTTGTGATTTGAAAGCCACATGTTTTGTGTGTATGCCCCTCCAGCCACATAAAATCAAACCATTCACTCTCTCACAGCAGTTGCTGTGGCCAGCTTTGTGCACTGCAGACTTGTGCTGAGTGTGTAAGAATGCCAGTAGTGGGGCATCCAATAATACCTGTGTAACAAAATATTTATATTCATGCAGTTGTTTCATTGTTGTAACGATTTTGATTGGTCATAGAGATGACCGAAATTTTGGACATGTGCAATGTTCATACGCAGATCTTATAATTCACTTTCGTCCCAAGTTGACTTGTTTTGAATAAACATTGTTGGTCTTGTCTCAGTTGAGTATCCAGGGATTGACACTAGCTCTGTCTAAGTGGCCAGTGGAGCCACCAGGAAAATGTTTGTTTCAAAGGTGATGTTGAAATGTGCAGTATTTTTTATTCAAGCTGGTTTCATTTAACTTTGAGATTTCTAACGTTGGTGTGTGGTCATATTCGTGACTGACATGTTGGACGTTCTCCACTGCGCACTTGTACTTAATCCAGTTCATGTATCTCCCACATGTGACTTCTCTCATTATGAACACACTCATTCTCTGGTTGGAATAGATTCTGTGTCCAGGGTTGGAGACTAACCTTTTGTAATGTAATGCAGTTTTTGCAATTTAACATGTTAATATACTCGCGTTATACAAACGTTAGTTACTAGCATGGAAAGTGATGGTAGTGAATGGTATCCATTAGCTATGTGGAGTTGTCAACATTCTTAAAATCGATGATTGTTACAAAGATGAGTAATGAAAGTCTCCAGTAAACAGGCTTGTGTGTTTAGAGTATAGGCTAGTGAGGTTGTATTTTGAGGTTTGTCCCCCGACCTACTATTTTTCTTTTGTCTTGAATAGGTATATTTGCTGCTAAGAAATGGGTTGGTTTTGTGGTGTAGAAAGAGTGTGTATTAGTCAGAATGTGATTGTACAATTAGGTTTGTGTAGGAGCTGTGATCAGGCTATTGGGACACCTGCTAAAGCCGAAGTTGAGATGATTAATGAGCATTTTGTGGTGTCGTGGGCTTTGTGGCGTCAGAAGAAGGCTTCCGAGAATGATGTGTAATCTAATTGCCATCGTGCAAACCCTGATAATGTTTTCTGTGCACCTCACATGCTACTGCAAAGATGATAGGATATGATGAAAAGCGTACTACAAAGATGATAGGATAGGATGAAAAGCTGAAAAAGAAAAATGGCCGACATGTAGCCCAGTCTATTGTCGTAGGTATGTGAGGTAAATGGATTCTTTCCGCGTGTTACGTGTTTTTTAGTTGCCATAGAGCAACCCTGATAGTTTTGGCCTACACCCGCAAATGCCTACTGAGTAAATGTGTTGTTTGTAACACATGCACTGTCACCTAATTTGGTAGGTTGGTTACAGGTGATGAGCTATGTGTTTTGGGGCGTTGTGGGGGTGGGGATTTTGATTCTGGGTCTTAGATATTGATTATGTCTGTTTTGCTGATGTGATTTGAGGTTTGTGCTATGTGCTTTTGATTGTCATTCCCCTGTCTTGTGTGTTTGCAGTATAGGCTAGTGAGGTTGTATTTTGAGGTTTGTCCCCCGACCTACTATTTTTGTTTTGTCTTGAATAGGTATATTTGCTGCTAAGAAAATATGTTGGTTTTGTGGTGTAGAAGGAGTGTGTATTAGTCAGAATGTGATTGTACAATTAGGTTTGTGTAGGGGCTCTGATCAGGCTATTGAAACACCTGCTAAAGCCGAAGTTGAGGTGTTTAATGAGTATTTTGTGGTGTCGTGGGCTTTGTGGCGTCAATAGAAGGCTTCGAGAATGATGTGTAATCAAATTGCCATCGTGCAAACCCTGATAATATTTCTCTGTGCACCTCACATGCGTACTGCAAGATGATAGGATAGGATGAAAAGCGTACTACAAAGATGATAGGATAGGATGAAAAGCTGAAAAATGAAAAGATGGCCGACATGTAGCCCAGTCTATTGTCGTAGGTATGTGAGGTAAACGGATGTTTTCCGCGTGTTACGTGTTTTTTAGTTGCCATATAGCAACCCTGATAGTTTTGGCCTACACGCCGCAAATGCCTACTGAGTAAATGTGTTGTTTGTAACACATGCACTGTCACCTAAGTTGGTAGGTTGGTCGCAAGGGATGAGCTATGTGTTTGTGGGTGGGTGGGGATTTTGATTCTGGGTCTTAGATATTGAATATTTCTGTTTTGCTGATGTGATTTGAGGTTTGTGCTATGTGCTTTTGATTGTCATCCCCTGTCTTGTGTGTTTGCAGTATAGGCTAGTGAGGTTGTATTTTGAGGTTTGTCCCCCGACCTACTATTTTTGTTTTGTCTTAATAGGTATATTTGCTGCTAAGAAAATAGTTGGTTTTGTGTTGTAGAAGGAATGTGTATTTGTCAGAATGTGATTGTACAATTTGGTTAGTGTAGGGGCTCTGATCAGGCTATTGAAGCACCTGCTAAAGCCGAAGTTGAGGTGTTTAATGAGTATTTTGTGGTGTCGTGGGCTTTGTGGCGTCAAAAGAAGTCTTCGAGAATGATGTGTAATCAATTGCCATCGTGAAACCTGATAATGTTTGTCTGTGCACCTCACATGCGTACTGCAAAGATGATAGGATAGGATGAAAAGAGTACTGCAATAGATGATAGGATAGGATGAAAAGCTGAAAAAATGAAAGATGGCCAGCATGTAGCCAGTCTATTGTCGTAGGAATGTGAGGTAAACGGATGCTTTCCGCGTGTTACGTATTTTTTAGTTGCCATAGAGCAACCTGATAGTTTTGGCCTACACGCCGCAAATGCTACTGGTAAATGTGTTGTTTGTAACACATGCACTGTCACCTAAGTTGGTAGGTTGGTCGCAAGGGATGAGCTATGTGTTTGGGCGTTGTGGGGGGTAGGGATTTTGATTCTGGGTCTTAGATATCTGATTATGTCTGTTTTGCTGATGTGATTTGAAGTTTGTGCTATGTGCTTTTGATTGTCATCCCCTGTCTTGTGTGTTTGCAGTATAGGCTAGTGAGGTTGTGTTTTGTGGTTTGTCCCCCGACCTACTTTTTGTTTTGTCTTGAATAGGTATATTTGCTGCTAAGAAAATATGTTGGTTTTGTGGTGTAGAAGGAGTGTGTATTAGTCAGAATGTGATTGTACATTTGGTTAGTGTAGGGGCTCTGATCAGGCTATTGAAGCACCCGCTAAAGCCGAAGTTTATGGTTCTTCTAATGGATTTCTGACGATGGTATATGGGCATAGAGGTGACTGAATTTTGGACATTTGTGTTGTTTATATGCATATCTTATAATTTACTTTTGTTCCAGGTGACCTGTTTTGAATAAACATTTAGGTCTTGACTCAGTTTAGTATCCAGGGATTGAGGCTAGCACTTTCTAGGTGGCCAGTGGAGCAACCAGGAAAATCTTTGTTTCCAAGGTTGTGCACAGTGATGTTTAAATGTGCAGTATCATTGTTTTTCAAGCTGGTTTTATTTAACTTTGAGGTTTCCAACGTTGGTGTGTGGTCATATTTGTGATTGAAATGTTGTGCGTTTTCCACAGCCCATTTGTAATTAATGAAGTTCATGTATCTCTGACAGGTGAGTTCTGACATTATGAACACACACATTCCCCGGCTGTAGTTTATTCTGTGTCCAGGGTTGGAGACTGGCCCTTTCTAGTGTTGTGGTACAGTGGACAGTGTCAACAATTTGTCACCACAGTAGTTTCCTACTACACATTGATTCAGTAGGGATAAAATCTTCTGTCTCTTGTGAATTTTTTTGGCAATTATCCCTTCTCTCTACAAAATGTTATACATCACCTGTGGGTCAAGAGTAAAGTGCATGAGTTACGTACGGAACAATAGGTACATCCAATATTTCAGACATCACCACCAACATATGATACCAACATAACCTTTCATGCATGATGCTATGATTATTCTCGAATAAAAATGATATTCCGTCATCTCTAGAATGTGACCTTCAGCATCTTTTGTGAAAGGAGCTGTGTTCCTGAAGGAGCTACCGATGCTAATTGAACTTCACATGTATATTGCATCTTATCCAATGATATTGGACACCATAGTTTCAATGGCAAGAAGAATAGTAACATACCTTAAGTAGGAAGACTGGAAGAGGTTCATAAGCACTGCAGCATGATACGTGACGTGTGTACGTAATACTTCTACAGTGCTGCCCGCTTACTCGATGGTGCCTTCAGTCACCACTCCATGTCTGTCAAGAAATGTTTAATATCCCATTATATGTACTACAGAAGATTTCAGAAGGGACAGAAGTTTCAGAAGAGCCAGAAGAGATAAGCATGAGGACAGCGAGAAGATTCTTTGTTTCTGTGTTGTTTGTTTATTGGCAATGAATGATGAACCGTGGAGGTAAGGATGTAAAATTGCAAAGATGATGTGATGATAAACATAGTCAAAATGTGTGGTACTGAAAATTGTACAATTTATCATGTTTTTGCGTGAATATGTGTGTAAAGATGAGAGTATTTTCGTAATTTATCGTCAGAAAGAATAGAGGGTTGCATTATAAATGTTGCACAATGTTAAGTGTGCTTTATAGGTAAGGAGTTTTTCTTATATTGGGGTAAATACGGTAGGTGGTGCTGGCAGTATCAGAAGGAATGTAGTCATGTCAGTTCCTAAATTTTGAAGCGTTGATCGACTCCGCTGTGATTATGTGAAATCTCGCATTACATATTTTTATTTATGAAGTGTATGGTTGATTGCAGTGATGAGTTTAGATGTAAAATTACTGTGTGTGTTGCAGGACTTCCTGTTTCATATGAGAAACCTGTGGTCGTCCATGAATGTGAGCCACCTGCACATGTACGCACAACTGCTGCGAAGCTGAGAATGGCAGTTTTGCTTCACATGAAGGTATGGATCTACTGTCAAGGTTACTGTTTGTGCTTGCTTTTGTATGAAGCATAAAGTGATATCATATGTCTGTATTACCGGTCACTATGCTGTGAGTCAGGGTCCATATTCTTTAGATGAACGTAGGGCAGTTAATATTATGTTTTTACGCATGACATTTGAAGAATGCACTCTCAGTGTTTCTCTTCAGCTTGCGAACATATGTTACACCCAAGAAACATGTTAGTTAATTGCACATTGACGTTTGGTGTTTAAGGAAAAAACGCTACAGTGTGAGTGCTTTCTTGCAGATCATCACCAAAGTAATGATTTTTGCTGTACACTCTATCCTTTCTCCATCATCACTGAGTATAAAACATACAACACATTGTTTCAAAAGCAAACTGCTTTGATCTTCAGTGAACCATAATCTTAAGAATAAGTTGACAATCTAAAAAGAAAGAAAATCCTACAATTCATATGGAAGACAAAATTATCCGGACCTCTAAATAAAATAGTATGAACAATACTCAATCGAAAATTGTAATGAAATGAAATAACATATTTCTGTTAATAAAAATAGAGAATCACAGCAGCTGAACAAACATTAAAATATAGAACTTCAATAAAATATAAAGTGTTTGTCGTTTATTGGGATGTGGGAAAGACTGGCCATCTTCCAGGAATACAGTATTTAATGTACATTGTTGGTAGAACTCATTGTGATCATAATTCTTTACCCTTGTCATTGTGTTCCTCTTGAGAACAGTTGATAATATTAGCTGCTTGTATCTCAGTATAAAAACATCTACGATCCCAAGTTTTTGTGATTTGAAAGCCACATGTTTTGTGTGTATGCCCTCCAGCCACATAAAATCAAACCATTCACTCTCTCACAGCAGTTGCTGTGGCCAGCTTTGTGCACTGCAGACTTGTGCTGAGTGTGTAAGAATGCCAGTAGTGGGGCATCCAATAATACCTGTGTAACAAAATATTTATATTCATGCAGTTGTTTCATTGTTGTAACGATTTTGATTGGTCATAGAGATGACCGAAATTTTGGACATGTGCAATGTTCATACGCAGATCTTATAATTCACTTTCGTCCCAAGTTGACTTGTTTTGAATAAACATTGTTGGTCTTGTCTCAGTTGAGTATCCAGGGATGGACACTAGCTCTGTCTAAGTGGCCAGTGGAGCCACCAGGAAAATGTTTGTTTCAAAGGTGATGTTGAAATGTGCAGTATTTTTTATTCAAGCTGGTTTCATTTAACTTTGAGATTTCTAACGTTGGTGTGTGGTCATATTCGTGACTGACATGTTGGACGTTCTCCACTGCGCACTTGTACTTAATCCAGTTCATGTATCTCCCACATGTGACTTCTTCATTATGAACACACTCATTCTCTGGTTGGAATAGATTCTGTGTCCAGGGTTGGAGACTAACCTTTTGTAATGTAATGCAGTTTTTGCAATTTAACATGTTAATATACTCGCGTTATACAAACGTTAGTTACTAGCATGGAAAGTGATGGTAGTGAATGGTATCCATTAGCTATGTGGAGTTGTCAACATTCTTAAAATCGATGATTGTTACAAAGATGAGTAATGAAAGTCTCCAGTAAACAGGCTTGTGTGTTTGGAGTATAGGCTAGTGAGGTTGTATTTTGAGGTTTGTCCCCCCGACCTACTATTTTTCTTTTGTCTTGAATAGGTATATTTGCTGCTAAGAAAATGGGTTGGTTTTGTGGTGTAGAAAGAGTGTGTATTAGTCAGAATGTGATTGTACAATTAGGTTTGTGTAGGGGCTCTGATAGGCTATTGGGACACCTGCTAAAGCCGAAGTTGAGATGATTAATGAGCATTTTGTGGTGTCGTGGGCTTTGTGGCGTCAAAAGAAGGCTTCCGAGAATGATGTGTAATCTAATTGCCATCGTGCAAACCCTGATAATGATTATCTGTGCACCTCACATGCGTACTGCAAAGATGATAGGATAGGATGAAAAGCGTACTGCAAAGATGATAGGATAGGATGAAAAGCTGAAAAAATGAAAAAGATGGCCAGCATGTAGCCCAGTCTATTGTCGTAGGTATGTGAGGTAAACGGATGCTTTCCGCGTGTTACGTGTTTTTTAGTTGCCATAGAGCAACCCTGATAGTTTTGGCCTACACGCCGCAAATGCCTACTGAGTAAATGTGTTGTTTGTAACACATGCACTGTCACCTAAGTTGGTAGCTTGGTCGCAGGTGATGAGCTATGTGTTTGGGGCGTTGTGGGGGGTGGGGATTTTGATTCTGGGTCTTAGATATCTGATTATGTCTGTTTTGCTGATGTGATTTGAGGTTTGTGCTATGTGCTTTTGATTGTCATTCCCCTGTCTTGTGTGTTTGCAGTATAGGCTAGTGAGGTTGTATTTTGAGGTTTGTCCCCCCGACCTACTATTTTTTTTGTCTTAATAGGTATATTTGCTGCTAAGAAAATGTTGGTTTTGTGGTGTAGAAGGAGTGTGTATTAGTCAGAATGTGATTGTACAATTGGTTTGTGTAGGGGCTCTGATCAGGCTATTGAAACACGTGCTAAAGCCGAAGTTGAGGTGTTTAATGAGCATTTGTGGTGTCGTGGGCTTTGTGGCGTCAAAAGAAGGCTTCCGAGAATGATGTGTAATCAAATTGCCATCGTGCAAACCCTGATAATGTTTCTCTGTGCACCTCACATGCATACTGCAAAGATGATAGGATATGATGAAAAGCGTACTACAAAGATGATAGGATAGGATGAAAAGCTGAAAAAATGAAAAGATGGCCGACATGTAGCCCAGTCTATTGTCGTAGGTATGTGAGGTAAATGGATTCTTTCCGCGTGTTACGTGTTTTTTAGTTGCCATAGAGCAACCCTGATAGTTTTGGCCTACACACGCAAATGCCCTACTGGTAAATGTGTTGTTTGTAACACATGCACTCACCTAAGTTGGTAGCTTGGTCGCAGGTGATGAGCTATGTGTTTGGGCGTTGTGGGGGGGGGGATTTTGATTTGGGACTTAGATATCTGATTATGTCTGTTTTGCTGATGTGATTTGAGGTTTGTGCTATGTGCTTTTGCTTGTCATTCCCCTGTTTGTGTGTTTGCAGTATAGGCTTGTGAGGTTGTATTTTGAGGTTTGTCCCCCCGACCTACTATTTTTTTTTGTCTTGAATAGGAATATTTGCTGCTAAGAAAATGGGTTGGTTTTGTGTTGTAGAGAGAGTGTGTATTTTGTCAGAATGTGATTGTACAATGTGGTTTGTGTAGGGGCTGTGATCAGGCTATTGAAACACCTGCTAAAGCCGAAGTTGAGGTGTTTAATGAGCATTTTGTGGTGTCGTGGGCTTTGTGGCGTCAAAGAATGCTTCCGAGAATGATGTGTAATCAAATTGCCATCGTGCAAACCCTGTTAATGTTTCTCTGTGCACCTCACTGCGTACTGCAAAGATGATAGGATAGGATGAAAAGCGTACTGGAAAAGATGATAGGATAGGATGAAAAGCTGAAAAATGGCTAAATGTAGCCCAGTCTATTGTCGTATGTGTGTGAGGTAAATGGATGCTTTCCGCGTGTGACGTGTTTTTTAGTTGCCATAGAGCAACCCTGATAGTTTTTGGCCTACACACCGCAAATGCCTACTGAGTAAATTGTTGTTTGTAACACATGCACTGCACCTAGGTTGGTAGCTTGGTCGCAGGTGATGAGCTATGTGTTTGGGTCGTTGTGGGGTGCGGGGGGGGGGGGGGGGATTTTGATTTGGGCTGATTATGTCTGTTTGCTGATGTGATTTGAGGTTTGTGCTATGTGCTTTTGCTTGTCATTCCCCTGTCTTGTGTGTTTGCAATATAGGCTTGTGAGGTTGTATTTTGAGGTTGTCCCCGACCTACTATTCTTCTTTTCTCTTGAATAGGTATATTTGCTGCTAAGAAATGGGTTGGTTTTTTTGGTGTAGAAAGAGTGTGTATTAGTCAGAATGTGATTGTACAATGTGGTTTGTGTAGGGGCTGTGATCAGGCTATTGAAAACCTGCTAAAGCCGAAGTTGAGGTGTTTAATGAGCAATTTGTGGTGTCGTGGGCTTGTGGCGTCAAAAGAATGCTTCCGAGAATGATGTGTAATCAAAATGCCATCGTGCAAACCCTGTTAATGTTTCTCTGTGCACCTCACATGCGTACTGCAAGATGATGGATAGGATGAAAAGCGTACTGAAAAGATGATAGGATAGGATGAAAAGCTGAAAAATGAAAAGATGGCTAACATGTAGTCCAGTCTATTGTGTAGGTATGTGAGGTAAATGGATGCTTTCGCGTGTGACGTGTTTTTTAGTTGCCATAGAGCAACCCTGATAGTTTTGGCCTACACACCGCAAATGCCCACTGTGTAAATGTGTTTGTTTGTAACACATGCACTTCACCTAAGTTGGTAGCTTGGTCGCAGGTGATGAGCTATGTGTTTGGGGCGTTGTGGGGTGGGGGGGATTTTGATTTTGGGACTTAGATATCTGATTATGTCTGTTTTGCTGATGTGATTTGAGGTTTTGTGCTATGTGCTTTTGCTTGTCATTCCCCCGTGTTGTGTGTTTGCAGTATAGGCTAGTGAGGTTGTATTTTGAGGTTTGTCCCCCGACCTACTATTTTTTTTTTGTCTTGAATAGGAATATTTGCTGCTAAGAAAATGGGTTGGTTTTGTGTTGTAGAGAGAGTGTGTATTAGTCAGAATGTGATTGTACAATGTGGTTTGGTAGGGGCTGTGATCAGGCTATTGAAACACCTGCTAAAGCGAAGTTGAGGTGTTTAATGAGCAATTTGTGGTGTCGTGGGCTTTGTGGCGTCAAAAGAATGCTTCGAGAATGATGTGTAATCAAATTGCCATCGTGCAAACCCTGTTAATGTTTCTCTGTGCACCTCACATGCGTATGCAAAGATGATAGGATAGGTGAAAAGCGTACTGAAAAGATGATAGGATAGGATGAAAAGCTGAAAAAATGAAAGATGGCTAACATGTAGCCCCTTATTTTCGTATGTGTGTGAGGTAAATGGAGTTTCGGTGTGACGTGTTTTTTGTTTCATAGAGAACCCCGATTTTGGGGCCCACCACCCCAAAAAGCCTACTGAGTAATGTGTTGTTTGTAAAACATGCACTGCACCTGGTTGGTAGTTGGTGCGGTGTTTGGTTGGTTTTTGGGTCGTTTTGGGGCGGGGGGGGGGGGGATTTTGATTGGGATGTTTTTGTCGGTTTTGCTGATGTGATTTGAGTTGTGCTATGTGCTTTTGCTTGTATTCCCCCGTTTTGGGTTTTTTCAATAGGGGTAGTGAGGTTGTATTTGAGGTTGTCCCCGACCCACTTTTTCTTTTTTTCTTTAAATAGGTATATTTTTGCTAAAAAATGGGTTGGTTTTGTGGTGTTGAAAAAGGGGTGTATTTAAAATGTGATTGTACAATGTGGGTTTTTGTAGGGGTGTGATGGCTATTGAAAACTCTAAAGCCCAAGTTTAGGTGTTTAAGGGGCATTGTGGTGCGTGGGCTTTGTGGGTCAAAAGAATGCTTCGAGGTGTTGGTAATCAAATTGCCCTGGCAAACCCCGTTAAGTTTCTCTGTGCCCTACATGCGTATGCAAATGTAGGATAGGGTGAAAAATTTTTTGAAAAGATGTAGGATGGGTGAAAAGCGTATGAAAAGATGAAGGTTTTGGTGAAAAGCTGAAAAAATGGTAAATGTAGCCCCAGTCTTTGGGGGTTGTTGTGAGGGAAAGGGCTTTCCCCCTTTTGGTGTGACGTGTTTTTTAGTTGCCTAGAGCAACCCTGTAGTTTTGGCCCCAAACCCCCCAAAAAGCCCAAGGTAAATGTGTTGTTTGTAACAGCACGCACCCAGGTTGGTAGCTTGGGCAGGTGATGGCTATGTGTTTGGGGCATTGTGGGGGGGGGATTTTGATTCTGGGGCTGATTAGTGTTTTTTGGGTTGTTTGAGGTTTTTTGCTATGTGCTTTTGTTTTCTTCCCCGTCTTGTGTGTTTGCGTATAGGTTGAGGTTGTTTTTTAGGTTTGTCCCCCGCCTACTATTTTTTTTTGTTTGAATAGGAATATTTGTGCTAAGAAAATGGGTTGTTTTGTGTTGTGAGGAGTGTGTTTAGTCGAAAGTGATTTTACAATGTGGGTTTTTGTAGGGGTGTGATCAGGCTATTAAACACCTCAAAGCGAAGTTTAGGTGTTTATGAGGGAATTTGTGTTGTGTGGGGTTTGTGGGTCAAAAAAATGCTTTCCCAGAATGATGTGTAATCAAAAATTTCCTGTGAAACCCCGTTAATGTTTCTCGTGACCCCAAATGCGTACTGCAAGATGATAGGATAGGTGAAAAGGTTTGAAAAGATGATAGGGTAGGATGAAAACTGAAAAATGAAAGATGGTAAAATGTAGTCCGTCTATTGTCGTAGGTTGTGAGGTAAAGGATGCTTTCCGGTGTGATGTTTTTTTGTTGCCATGAGCAACCCCGTGTTTTTGGCCTAACACTGCAAATGCCCACTGTGTAAATGTGTTTTTTGTAACACATGCACTTCACCTAAGTTGGTAGCTTGGTCGCAGGTGATGAGCTATGTGTTTGGGGCGTTGTGGGGTGGGGGGATTTTTGGTTGTGGGGACTTAGATTTTTGATTATGTCTGTTTTGCTGATGTGATTGAGGTTTGTGCTATGTGCTTTTGTTGTCATTCCCTGTGTTGGTGTTTGCAGTATAGGCTAGTGAGGTTGTAATTTTGAGGTTTGTCCCCCCGACCTACTAATTTTTTCTTTTTCTTGAATAGGAATATTTGCTGCTAAGAAAATGGGGGTTTGGGTTTTTTGTTGTTAGAGAGGTGTGTATTGTCAGAATGTATTGTACAATGGGTTTGGGTAGGGGCTGTGATCAGGGTATTGAAACACCTGCTAAAGCCGAAGTTGAGGTGTTTAATGGGCAATTTGTGGTGTCGTGGCTTTGTGGCGTCAAAAGAATGCTTCCCAGAATGATGTGTAATCAAATGCCATGTGCAAACCCCGTTAATGTTTCTCTGTGCACCCCACATGCGTACTGCCCAAAAATGATAGGATAGGATGAAAATCGGACGAAAAGATGAGGTTTGGATGAAAGCTGAAAAAATGAAAAGATGGTAACTTAGTCCAGTCTATTGTCGTAGGTATGTGAGGTAAATGGATGCTTTTCCGCGTGTGACGTGTTTTTTTGTTGCCATAGAGCAACCCGATAGTTTTGGCCTACACACCGCAAATGCTACTGTGTAAATGTGTTTTTTGTAACACATGCACTTCACCTAAGTTGGTAGCTTGGTCGCAGGTGTGGCCTTGTGTTTGGGGGGGGGGGGGGGGGGGGGGGGGGGAATTTTGATTTGGGCTGACGATTATGCGTTTTGCTGATGTGATTTAGGGTTTGTGGGGGTGTGCTTTTGCTTGTCATTCCCCTGTTTGTGGGGTTTGCAGTATAGGTAGTGAGGTGGTATTTTGAGGTTTGTCCCCCCACCCACTATTTTTCTTTTGTCTTGAATAGGAATATTTTTGGGTAAAGAAAAAGGGGTTGGTTTTGTGTTTAGAGGGTGTGTATTGCAGAAAGTGATTGTCAATGTGGTTTGTGTGGGGTTGTCGGTATTGAAACACCCGCTAAAGGGAAATTGAGGTGTTTAATACAATTTTTGGGGTCGTGGGCTTTGTGGCGTCAAAAAAAAAAGCTTCGAAAGTGTGTATCAAAGCCCTCGTGCAAACCTGTTAATGTTTCTCTGTGGACCTCCACCCTGGTACTGCAAAGGATGATAGGATAGGATGAAAAGGTACTGAAAAGATGATAGGATAGGATGAAAAGTGAAAAAAAGAAAAAAGGCTAAAAAGTAGTCCCGTTTTTTGTGGTATGGGGGGTAAAATGGATGCTTTTCCCCCTTTTTTGAGTGGTTTTTTTAGTTGCCAAGGCAACCCTGATAGTTTTGGGGCCTACACCCAATGTATGGGTAAATGTGTTGTTTGTAAAAATGCACTTCACCTAATTTGGGAGTTGGTGCAGGTGATGACTAGGGTTTGGGGGGGTTTGGGGGGGGGGGTT
>JAJKFL010000349.1:0-11925 GCA_021186555.1 Reticulitermes speratus
TAATTGTTTTTCGGTTTAAAATTTGAATTTTTAAAATTCAGTTTTTTAAGCTGAAAACGCTTAAAAATTTCAAATGAGTTTTCCGGAAAGTCTATGTCTAAGACCCAAATTTTAGTACAGTTCCAAAATTTCCCATTTCAAGATACCAAAGAAGCCAAGTGTATTTCACTCTTTTGATTCCCCAAAATAAGAGACACAATATTTTACTCGTAAGGGGGTAGATATTTGTAGCTTTAATCAGCAAAGACGTTTTTACTTCAACTTAAACCAATGAAAGACATCAATGTATACAAAATATTAGACGGCTCGGGTTTTTTCCCTTTCCCTAAATTTATAAAACAAAATCTTTTTACGTTAAAGTTAAATTTTTAAAATTTAAAAGTTTTGGAAGCTGAAAACGCTTAAAAATTTCAAATGAGTTTCTCGGAACGTCATGTCAAAAAACTTAAATTTTTTGTACACGTATCCATATTCCATTGTCAAGTTAATAAAGAACGCCATATTTATTTCACCTTTTTGATTCTCAATATGAGACACAATATTTTTACTGTAACGGGGGGAGTATTAATTATGTACTTAATCAAAAAAGTCGTTTTTACTTAACTTAAACCCAAGAAATAATCAATGTATACAAAACTATTTTACAGGCCGGGTTTTACCTTACCCTAAATTTATAAAACAATAATCTTGTTTAGGGTTAAAGTTAAATTGTTTAAAATTCAACGTTTTGGAAGCTAAAACGCTTAAAAATTTTAAATGGTTTTCTCGGAAAGTCTATGTCTAAGAACTAAATTTTTTTGTAACTATCCATTATTCCATTGTCAAAAAAAGAACGCCTGTTTTTTTTCACCTTTTGATTCCCCAACATATGGGAAAACCCAAAATTTTTAATTTAAGGGGGGAATATTTGTAGCTTTAATCACAAAGTTTGTTTTTATTCAAAATTTAAACAAAAAAGCTATATGTATACAAAACTTTAGACAGCCGGGGTTTTACCTTTCCCTAAATTTTAAAAAAAATAAAACTTTTTACGGTTTAAAAATTAGAATTTTTTAATTCCGTTTTGAACGAAAAAACCTTAAAAATTTTAAAATGGTTTTTTTTGGAAGTCTATGTCTAAAAAAAATAAATTTTGTACAGTATCCCTTTTTCCCATTGTCAATTTCAAAAAAAACCCCAAAGGTTTTTACTCTTTTTTGATTCCCCCAAATATGAACACAAATTTTTACTGTACGGGAGAAAATTTTGTAGCTTTAATCACAAAATTTTGTTTTTTCTTCAACTTAAAACCAAAAAAAATGACATTCATTGTATACAAAACTTTTTCAACTCGGGGTTTTTCTTTCCCCAAATTTAAAGAAACAATAACTTTTTTAGGTTTAAAGGTTTGAAATTTTTCAATTCCGCGTTTTTGAAACTGAAACGCTTAAAAATTTCAAATGTTTTTTTCGAACGCTATGTAAGAACAAAAATTTTAGTACACGTATCCATTATTCCATTGTAAGTACTAAAAAGCCAAATTTTTTTCCTCTTTTTATTCCCCAAAATGGAAAACAATATTTTTTTCTCGTAACGGGGGTAATATTAGAAAAAAATCAGCCCCAAATTTCGTTTTTTTCTTCAACTTAAACCAAGAAAGAATCATATGTTTAAAAAAACTATTAACAGGCTCGGGGGTTTTTTTTACCCTAAAATTTATACAAACAATAATCTTTTTTACGGGTTTTAAATTAGAATTTTTAAATTTTAACGTTTTGGAAACTGAAACGCTTAAAAATTTCAAATGGTTTTCTTGGAAAAGTCATGTCTAAAAACTAAATTTTTTGTAACGTATCCATTATTCCTATTTCAAGAAAAAAAAACCCCCTAGTTGTATTTCACTTTTTGATTTCAAAATAGGACACAATTTTTTTACTGTAAGGGGGGGAATATTTGTAGCTTTAATCACAAAAAATCGTTTTTACTTTACTTAAAAAAAGAAATACATCATATGTATACAAACTATTGACGGCTCGGGTTTACCTTCCCTAAATTTATAAAACAATAATCTTGTTTTCGTTAAGTTAGAATTGTTTAAAAACAACGTTTTTAAGCTGAAAACGCTTAAAAAAATTTAAAAGGTTTTTTTGAACGCATGTCTAAGAACAAAATTTTAGTAACGTATCCATTATTCCTATTGTCAAGATAATAAAGAACGCCATATTGTATTTCACTCTTTTTTGATTCCTCAACATATTGCACAATATTTTTACTCGTAAGGGGGGGAGATATTTGTAGTTTAAACACAAAAAATCGTTTTACTTTAAATTAAACAAAAGAAAAACATCATTGATACAAAACTATTGCGGGTGGGGGTTTTACCCTTTCCCCAAATTTTTACAAACAATAAATTTGTTTCGTTAAAATTAAATTGTTAAAATTTTAACGTTTTTGGAACTGAAAACGCTTAAAAAATTTAAATGGTTTCTCGGAAAAGTCTAGTTAAGAACTAAATTTTTAAACTATCCATTTTCCATTGTCAAGATACTAAAAGAAAGCCATATTTTATTTCACTCTTTTGATTCTCAACATATAGACAAAAAATTTTTTACTCTAACGGGGGTAGATATTTTAGCTTTTTAAACAGCCAAGTTCGTTTTTACTTCAAATTAAACCCAAGAAAAGCATCATATGTAACAAAAATATTTGAAAAGGGCCGGGTTTTACCTTACCCAAAAATTTTTACAAACAATTTTTTCTTGTTTACGGTTTAAAGTTTAAATTTTTAAAATTCAACGTTTTGGGAAACGAAAACGCCCTTAAAAATTTCAAATGGTTTTTCTCGGAACGGCTATGTCTAAGAACTAAATTTTTGTCACGTATCCATTTTTCCTATTTTCAAGATATAAAGAACGCCTAGTTTTATTTTTTCTTTCTGATTCCTCAAAATATAGACACAAAATTTTTTCTCGTAAGGGGGTGTATTATTAGCTTTTTTCACAAAATTTTGTTTTTACTTCAACTTAAACCAATGAAATGACATATTGTATACAAAAACTATTTGACGGGGTTGGGTTTTTTTACCCTAAATTTATACAAACAATAACTTGTTTAGGTTAAAGTTGTTGTTAAAATTCAACGTTTTGGAAGCTGAAAACCCTAAAAAATTTTTAATGGTTTTTTTCGGAAAGTCATGTCTAAAAAAAATAAAATTTTGTCACGTACCATTATTTCCATTGTCAAGATACAAAAACCCCCTATTTGTATTTTACTCTTTTGAATTTTTCAAAAATATGAAACAATTTTTTACTCGTAAGGGGTAGATATTTTGTAGCTTTAAAACACAAAATTCGTTTTTTCTTAAAATTAAAAAAAGAAAAGAAAACAATGTATACAAATATTAAAACAGGGCTCGGGGTTTTACCTTCCCTTAAAATTTTTAAAAACAAAATCTTTTTTACGGTTAAATTAGAATGTTAAATTTTAACGTTTTGGGAAACTGAAAACGCTTAAAAATTTTAAAGGTTTTTTTCGGGAAAGTTTTGCTAAGAACTAAATTTTGTAAAAGTATCCATTATTCCTATTGTCAAATAATAAAGAAGCCATAGTTGTATTTTATCTTTCTGTTTTTCCCCAACATATGGACACAATATTTTTTTTTTAGGGGGGGAATATTATGTTTTTAATCAGCAAAGTTTTTTTTTACTTCAACTTAAAAACCAAAAAATACCAATTAACAAAACTATTAGACAGGGCCGGGTTTTTACTTACCCCAAATTTATAAAAAAATAATCTTGTTTTCGGTAAAGTTAGAATGTAAAAAATTTAAAGTTTTGGAAGCTGAAAAAGCTTAAAATTTCAAATGGTTTTTTTGGAACGCTTTGTCTAGAAAAATTTAGTAAGTATCCTTATTCCTATTGTCAAGATAATAAAGAACCCATAGTTTTTATTTCCCCCTTTTTGATTTCCTAACATTTGAGACAAAATTTTTACTCGTAGGGGGGTAGAAATTTGTAGCTTTAATCACAAAATTTTTTTTACTTCATTAAAACCAAGAAAAACATAATGTTACAAACTATTAACAGGCTCGGGTTTTTTTCCTTCCCTAAATTTTTTAAAAAAAATAATTTGTTTTACGGTTTAAAATTAGATTTTTAAATTCCGTTTTGGGGCAAAAAAGTTAAAAATTTAAATGGTTTTTCGGAACGCTATGTCAAAACTAAATTTTGTAAAGTATCCCTTATTCCCCATTTTCAAGTAAAAAAAGAACGCCTAGTTTATTTCACTCTTTCTGATTTCCAACATATGGACACAAATTTTTTAATCTAAAGGGGGGAGATATTATGTAGCTTTAATCACAAAAAACGTTTTTATTCAATTTTAAAACCCAAAAATACATAATGTATAAAAAACTATTAACATCCCGGGTTTACCTTCCCTAAATTTATAAAACAATAATCCCTTTTTTTACGTTAAAGTTAGAAATTTTTTTCAACGTTTTTGAAACTAAAACGCTAAAAATTTTAAAGGTTTTTTTTGGAACGTCATGTCCCAGAAAAATTTTGTACACGTTCCATTATTTTCCCAGTCAAGTACTAAAGAAACCCCCCGTTGTTTTTCACCTTTTATTCCTCAACAAAGAGACACAATATTTTTACTCGTAAGGGGGTAGTATTATGTACTTAATCAGCAAAGTTTGTTTTTTTTCTTAAATTTAAAACCCAAGAAAAGGGCTTTTATTATACAAAACATTAACAGCTCGGTTTTTTCCTTTCCCCAAATTTATAAAAAAAAAATCTTGTTTACGGTTAAAGTTAGAATTGTTAAAATTAAAGTTTTTTGAAAGCTAAAAACCCTTTAAAAAATTTTAAAAAAATTTTTCTCGGAAAGCCCTTTTCTAAGAAATAAATTTTAGTACACGATCCCTTTTTCCTATTGTCAAGAAAAAAAAGAAACCCCAAATGTATTTCACTCTTTCTATTCCAACATATGAACACAATATTTTTTCTGTAAGGGGTAATATTTGTCTTTAATCGCAAAGTCGTTTTTTACTTAACTTAAACCAAGAAATGCATTTTTTATACAAAACTATTAGACAGGCTGGGTTTTTTCCTTACCCTAAATTTATACAAAAAATAACTTTTTTACGGTTAAATTAGAATTGTTAAAAATTTAAGTTTTTGAACTAAAAGCTTAAAAAATTTTAAATGTTTTCTCGAACGCTTTGTCTAAGAAATAAATTTTGTACACTATCCATTTTCCATTTTCAAAATTTCAAAGAAGCCATAGTTTATTTCCTCTTTTAATTTCCCCAAATTTGACAAAATTTTTTTCTCGAAGGGGGTTTGATTTTTGTGCTTTAATCAGCAAAAAATCGTTTTATTCAACTTAAAAACCCAAGAAATGACATTATGTATAAAAAACTATAGCAGGCTCGGGTTTACCTTTCCCCAAATTTATAAAACAATAAACTTGTTTTTCGGTTAAGTTAAAATTGTTAAATTCCCCTTTTTTGGAAACTGAAAAAAGCTTAAAAAAATTTTAAATGGTTTTCTCGAACGCCCTTTTCTAAACTAAATTTTTTGTAACATCCATTACCCCTTTTCAAGTATAAAAACCCCATAGTTGTTTTCACTCTTTTTGATTTCCCCAACATGAGAACCCCAAAATTTTTTCCGTACGGGGGTGATATTATGTACTTTTTAACAGCAAAGTTCGTTTTTACTTAAAATTAAACCAAAAAAATGAATCATATTAAAACAAACTTTAGACAGCTCGGGTTTTACCTTTTTTCCCCAAATTTTTAAAACAATAACTTGTTTTCGGGTTTAAATTAGAATTGTTAAAAACAAAAGTTTTGGGGAAACTGAAAACCCTTTAAAAAATTTTAAAGGGTTTTTTCGGGCGCTTCTAAAAACTAAATTTTGTACACGTATCCATTATTCCTATTTCAAGATACAAAAAACCCATAGTTCAACATATAGACACAAATTATCTCGAGGGGGAAAATATTTTTAGCTTTAATCAGCAAAAACGTTTTTCTTCAACTAACCAATAAATGACATCATTTAAAAACAAAACTTTAGACAGGCTCGGGTTTTACCTTACCCCTAAATTTATACAAACAATAATCTTGTTTACGGTTAAATTAGAAATTTTAAAATTCAACGTTTTGGAACTGAAAAAAGTTTAAAAATTTCAAATGGTTTTCTCGGAACGTCATTAAAAAACAAAATTTAGTACACGTACCATTTTCCCATTGGCAAGTATAAAAACCCATAGTTTTATTTCACCTTTTGATTCTCAACATATAGAAAAAATATTTTTACTCGTAAGGGGGTGATATTTGTAGCTTTAACCAAAGTTCGTTTTTTACTTCATTAAACCAAAGAAATGACTCTTGTTTCAAAATATTAGAAAAAAACTGGGTTTTTCCTTTCCCCCTAAATTTTATAAAACAATAATTTGTTTACGGTTTTAAAATTAGAATTGTTTTAATTTACGTTTTGAAGCTGAAAAGCTTTTAAAAAATTTTAAATGTTTTTTTCGGAAAGCTATGTCTAAAAAACTAAATTTTAGTACACGTACCTTTTCCCATTGTCAAATAAAAAACGCCTAGTTTTATTTCACTCTTTCTGATTCCCAACAAATAGACAAAAATTTTTTTCTCGTAAGGGGGGTAGAATTAGTACTTTAATCAGCAAAATTCGTTTTTACTTAAAAATTAAACCCAAAAAATACATCATATTATACAAACATTAGACAGGCTCGGGTTTACCCCTTTCCTTAAATTTTTCAAACAATAATCTGTTTACGTTTAAAAATTTGAATTGTTTTAAATTCAACGTTTTGGAAGCTGAAAACCTTAAAAAATTTTAAAAGGTTTTCTCGAAAGTCATGTCAAAAAACTAAATTTTAGTACACGTATCCATTTTTCCTATTTTCAAGATAATAAGAACCCATAGTTGTATTTCATTTTCGATTCCCAAAATAGAGACACAATAATTTTTTTTCTAAGGGGGTAAAATATTAAAATAGCTTTTAATCAGCAAAGTTTTGTTTTACTTCAAATTAAACCAAAAAAATACATCTATGTTTAAAAAAAACTATAGACAGCTGGGGTTTTACCTTCCCAAATTTTTTTAAAAAATAATCTTGTTTAGGGTTAAAAATTGAATTTTTAAAAACAACGTTTTTGGGAAACTGAAAAGCTTAAAAAAATTTTAAATGTGTTTTCTCGGAACGCCAGTCTAAAACAAAAATTTAGTACACGTTCCTTTTTTCCCATTGTCAAAATACTAAAGAACCCCAAAATGTATTTCACCTTTTTTGATTCCTCAACATATAGACAAAAATTTTTTACTCGTAAGGGGAAAATAAAAATTTTTAGCTTTAATCAGCAAAGTTGTTTTTACTTGATAAACCCGAAAAGACACATATGTATAAAACTATTAGACGCCGGGTTTTACCTTCCCAAATTTATAAAAAAAAATAATTTTTTTACGGTTTAAAAATTTGAAAGTTTAATTCAAGGGTTTTTTAACTGAAAAAAAGCTTAAAAAAATTCAAATGGTTTTTTTTGGAAAGTCATTCTAAGAAATTAATTTTTGTACCGTATCCTTTTTCCAAATTTTCAAATACAAAAACCGCCCAAATTTTATTTCCCCCTTTTGAATTTCCCCACATATGTACACAATTTTTTTACTCGTAAGGGGGGGAGATATTATGTAGCTTAATCAGCAAAAAACGTTTTTTTTTCTTCAACTTAAACCAAAAGAAAAAATCATATGTTAAAAACTATTAGACAGGGTCGGGGGTTTTTCCTTACCTAAATTTATACAAACAATAATCCTGTTTACGTTAAAGTTAAAAATTGTTTAAAAACAACGTTTTGGAAGCTGAAAACGCTTAAAAAATTTCAAAAGAGTTTTCTCGGGAAGTCATTCTAAGAATTTAAATTTTTGACCGTATCCTTTTTTTCCCCATTTAAAAAAACAAAGAAACCCATTTGTTTTTTTCCAATCTTTTGATTCCTAAACAATTTTAAAAACCAAAATTTTACTGTAAGGGGGTAGATTTTATGTAGCTTTAATCAGCAAATTTTGTTTTAAATTAACTTAAACCAAGAAATGCATCATATTATACAAATATTTAACAGCTCGGTTTACCTTTTTCCCCCAAATTTATAAAACAATAACTTTTTTACGGTTAAAGTTAAATTTTAAAATTGGGTTTTTGAAGCTGAAAAAGCTTAAAAATTTCAAATGGGTTTTTTTCGAAAAATCTTGGTAAAAACTAAATTTTAGTACACGTATCCATTATTCCCATTGTCAAGATACTAAAGAACCCATGTTTTTTTTCACCTTTTTATTCCTCAAATATGAACACAAAATTTTTCCGTAAGGGGGTAATATTGTAGCTTTTAAACAGCAAGTTTTGTTTTTTACTTCAACCCCAAAAAAAATGACATCTTGTATACAAACTTTAGACAGCTGGGGTTTTACCTTTCCCTAAATTTATAAAACAAAAATTTGTTTACGGGGAAAGTTGAATTTTTTAATTTAACGTTTTGAAGCTGAAAAAAGCTTAAAAAATTTTAAATGGTTTTTCTCGAACGTCTATGTCTAAGAACCCAAATTTTTGTACACGTATCCATATTCCATTGTCAAGATACAAGAAAGCCATAGTTGTATTTTACTCTTTTATTCCCAACATATAGACAAATATTTTTACTCGTAAGGGGGTAGAATTATTACTTTAATCGCAAAGTCGTTTTTACTTCAAAATTTAAACCCTGAAATGAATCATATTTTACAAAACATTAGACAGGCTCGGGTTTTTTACCTTACCCTAAATTTATACAAACATAAATTTGTTTTCGTTTTAAAATTTGAATTGTTAAAATTTAACTTTTTGGAACTGAAAACGCTTAAAAAAATTTTAAATGAGTTTTCTCGGGAAAGCTATGTTAAGAAATAAATTTTTGAAAAAGAAACCATTATTCCTTTGTCAAGAATAAAGAACGCCATAGTTGTTTTCACTCTTTTGATTCCCCCAACATAGAGACACAATATTTTTACTCGTAAAGGGGGGAGATATTTTGTAGCTTTAATCAGCAAAAATTTTTTTTTTACTTCCCATTTTAAACCCCAAAAAAAATGACATCTATGTATACAACACTATTTGGGAAACTCGGGGGTTTTACCTTTCCCTAAATTTAAAAAACAATAATCTTGTTTACGGTTAAATTAAAAATGTTTCAAATTTGCGTTTTAAAAAAGCTGAAAACCTTAAAAAATTTTAAATGTGTTTTTTTCGGAACGTCTATGTCTAAGAAATTAATTTTCCGTTCCATTATTCCTATTGTCAAATACTAAAGAACGCCATATTGTTTTCCTCTTTCGATTCCTCAACATTGTGAAAAATTTTTACTCGTAAGGGGGGGTAGATATTAATTTCTTAATCAGAAAGATGTTTTTATTTTAACTTAAACAAATGAAAACATCTATTAACAAAAAAATTAACAGCTCGGGTTTTACCTTACCCCATTTTTTTACAAACAATAATCTTTTTTCCTTTAAAATTAAAAAGTTAAAATTCAAAAGATGGAAGCTGAAAAAAACTTAAAAATTTCAAAAAAGGGTTTCTCGGAACGTCCTTTTCTAAGAACTAAATTTTGGTCACGTATCCATTATTCCTATTGTCAAGATACTAAAGAAAGGCCCTAGTTGTTTTCACTCTTTCTGATTTTTAAAAATATGAACACAATATTTTTTCCGTAACGGGGGTAGATATTATGTAGCTTTAATCAGCCAAATTTCGTTTTTACTTTAATAAACCCAAAGAAATTTTCATATGTATACAAAAATATTTTGACAGGCTCGGGTTTTTCCTTACCTAAATTTATACAACAATATTCTTGTTTACGGTGAAAGTTAGGATTGTTAAAATTCAAAAAAACGTTTTGGGAAATGAAAAACGCTTAAAAATTTCAAATGAGTTTTCTCGGAAAAGGCAGTCTAAGAACTAAAATTTTTGTACACGTATCCATTTTTTCCCATTGTCAAGATAATAAAGAACGCCATATTTTTATTCACTCTTTCTGATTCCTCAACAATTTGACCCAATATTTTTACTGTAAGGGGGGAGATATTATGTAGCTTTAATAGCAAAGCGTTTTTTTTTTCACTTAAACAAGAAATGACATCATTTGTAACCAAAACATTAGAAGCTGGGGTTTTAAATTTCCCAAATTTTTTAAAAAAATAATTTGTTTTTGGTTAAGGGTTTAAAATTTTTTAATTCACGTTTTGGAAGCTGAAACGCTTAAAAAAATTTTAAATGTGTTTTCTCGGGAACGTCTATGGAAAAAAACTAAAATTTTTGTACACGTTCCATTATTTTCCATTTTCAAGATACAAAAAAACGCCAAAGTTTTATTTCCTCTTTTGATTCCTCACTATAGACCAAAATTTTTACTCGTAACGGGGGGAGATTTATGTAGCTTTTTAAACACAAAGTCGTTTTTACTTCAATTAACCAAAGAAATTGACTTAATTTTCCAAAAACTATTTAAAAAGCTGGGTTTTCCCCTTTTTCCCAAATTTATAAAACAATAAACTTTTTTACGGGTTAAGTTAAATTGTTTAAATTTTACGTTTTGAAGCTGAAAAAAGCTTAAAAAATTTTAAATTTTTTTCGGAACGTCTTTTCTAAAAACTAAAATTTTTGTACACTACCTTTTTTCCTATTTCAAGAAAATAAAGAACCCATATTTTTTTTCACTCTTTTGATTCCCCAACATTGGAACAATTTTTTACCGTAAGGGGGGGAGAAATTTTGTAGCTTTAATCAGCAAAGTCGTTTTTACTTCAAATTAAACAAAGAAATGACATCATATGTATAAAAAAAATTTTGACAGGCTCGGGTTTTACCTTCCCTAAATTTAAACAAAAAAATAATCTTTTTTACGTTAAAATTAAAATTGTTTAAAAATTTAAAATTTGGGAACTGAAAACCTTAAAAATTTTAAATGGTTTCTCGGAACGCTTGTCTAAAAACTAAATTTTGGGACAATCCATTTTCCCTTTTCAAAATACTAAAGAAAACCATAGTTGTATTTCACTTTTTTGATTTTTTCAACATATGAACACAAAAATTTTTTCTCGTAACGGGGTGTATTTTAGCTTTTAAACACCCCGGTTTTTTTTTTACTTCAAATTAAAAACCAAGAAATGCATCATAAGTTTTCAAAAAATTTAAGGCTCGGGTTTTACCTTCCTAAATTATAAAACAATTTTCTTGTTTTCGGTAAAGTTTGGATTGTTTAAAAATTTAACGTTTTTAAACGAAAAAGCTTAAAAATTTCAAATGAGTTTTTTTCTCGGAACGGCATGTCAAGAACTAAATTTTATACACGTTTTCCTTTTTTCCTATTTCAAGATAAAAAAAACGCCAAGTTGTATTTCACTCTTCTGATTCTCAACATATTTGGGCACAATATTTTTACCGTAAGGGGGTGATATTGGTTGCTTTAACCAAGTCGTTTTTTACTTCAACTTAAACCAAAGAAATGACTCATTGTATACAAAACTTTAAAGGCTGGGTTTTTCCTTACCCTAAATTTATACAACAATAATCTTGTTTACGGTTAAAAATTAGAATTTTTAAATTTTAAAAGTTTTGGAAGCGAAAAACCTTAAAAATTTCAAAAGGGGTTTTTCTCGGAACGTCCAGTCTGAGAACAAAATTTTAGACACGTATCCATTATTCCTATTTCAAGATACTAAAGAACCCCCTGTGTATTTACACTTTTTGATTCCCCAACATTGAGACACAATTTTTTTACTCGTAACGGGGGGTAAATTTTGGGAGCTTAATCAGCAAAGTTGTTTTTTTCTTCGAAAAAACCCAAAAAAAGAATCAATAACAACACTATAGCAACTC